>JAQZBX010029507.1:0-27258 GCA_029593785.1 Cabassous unicinctus | reverse complement strand
AATACTCAGGCATTTTTAAGGAAAAATGCAAAAAAATGTTAATTTTCCATTTTTGGATTGAGTTCTTCATGCATGCCACACCCTGTAAGAAACCATCCTGTTGAGATCCATGTGCATGGACGACATGGTAGCTCAGCTTTACTCAGGTTTCCTACTCTGACACTTATCATTGTTGTAATTGCCTCTTTAGTGGCCTGCTTTTCTTAATAGACTGTAATTCTTATGAGAATAATGATTCTGTCTTAGTTTTTGTAACCCCAGCATCTGGAACAATATCTGGCAATTACAAGGTGTTTAATAAATAGTCATTGATTGAAAAAATAAAATATTTAAGGAATATGATGCTAGAAGCCTTGAGCCAACTTCAGTCACCATAGTGTGGGAGAAAAAAAAAGTATTAAGATAGAAAATTTCTTCAGAGGGTTTAGGAGCTGTTATATAACAATGTTTTTTTCCCCAAAGGTAGAACAGACACTGCCTACATTTTCTTCCAGAGTGATTTTCTTTCTTGTTGGGCAAATTACACATCCGACCACCCACACACAGTGCCTCGCAAAAGAGAACAAATATGATATACAAAGTATTCTGCTGACTGTAGGAGGGAAAGACACAAAATAGACAGTAGAGATTATAAACCTATTGATGTCTATAACTTTCTTCACATATGTGATAATCCATTAGATTTGCATACTTCTCCAAAAGGTCACTGTATTCAACTCAGATAGGCTTGCACTCTAAAAATATTCTAGTTGATTATGAGTGCAGAGTCAATATATTTGTAACTCCAAAGTTTGTAAGTCAAATTTTATAGCATAGTAAATTTTATTTAAACTGCTTTTATCAAGCATTCTAATTAAGTCTATGTATTCGTTCATTAGCCAGATATTTATTGTGCACCACTACATACTAGGAATTGTACCATGTACTAAGGCCTGAAAAAAGAAAAGATACAATCCATACCCTCAAGGATCCTAGGAACAGTGAATACAATACAATAAAAATTTAATGGATGTGTTTATAGGGTAAATGGGCGGAGAGCTTCAGACTGTGTAGAAGAGCCAAGAAGGGTTCACAGATAAAGACAAAGCTCGAGTTTTGTCTTGAAGCAATTTCTAGGCAGGTGAAAACAAATGTAAATGCAAGGAGCTGAAAATTAACTTGGTGCTTTTCGTGAAAGACCATTCCTTCAATATTTTTAAATCTTAGAATGTGAAGAAGACAGGACTTCTGGCTAGAAAGGAACCAGAGTTCTTGCATGCCTTGCTATGAAGCATTCTGGGAAGGAGATTTGTAAATCAGGAAGATCCTTGAAATCTGATCAGAGAGAATAAAGTTGGAGGCAAGAAACCTTAAAAGATTCTTGGAATTGTCCAGATGAGAAATGATGAAGATCGAATTAAGGCAGTATTGGTAGAGGAAGAAATGAATGATGAATAGGAAACATTTTTAGGAATTTTCAAGACTTGGTGACTGACTGGATAGGGGAGGGAGAAATGGAAGTCAACAGTGATTCCCAGTTTTCCATACCGGAGACTTTGTAAGCAGCAGGACCAACCTCTGGGTTTGGGAACACTGAACAGGAGAGGAAACTAAAATCAGAGTTTGGGGGATGTTGAGTTTGGGAATATTTGGGACATCCAAGTGGTGCTTTATTTCTTCATGAAGCTTTGCTCTATTGTTCTTTCTTTTCAACCTTTAAAACTCTCTTTATCATTGCTTGTAGAGTTGGTCTAGTGGTGATGAACTCCCTCAGATTTAGCTTATCTGGTATTGTCTTAATCTCTCCCTCATTTTTAAGAGACAGTTATACTGGGTATAGAATTCTTGGTTGGAATTTTTGTTTTGTTTTGCTTTTAGCACTTTAAATATATCTTCCCAATGCCTTCTTGCCTCTGTGGTTTCCAATGAGAAAATGGTATTGCAGCTCCCTTGTACATGATATGTTGCTTCTCTCTTGCAGTTTTCAGAATTCTCCCTTTATCTTTGGTACTTGACATTTTGGTTCTATTTGGGTTTATTTTGTTTGGAGTTGTTCAACTTCTTGAATGTGTATATTCATGTCTTTTTTTAGATGTGGGAAGTTTTCAGCCACTATTTCTTTGAATATTCTCTCTGCCTTTCTCTCTTTTATCTGCCTCTGGGACTCCCACAATGCGTATATTGGTATGCTTGATGGTGTCCCACAGGCTCTTCAAGCTCTGTTCACTTTTCCTCATTCTTTCTTCTTTCTGCTCTTCCAACTGGATTTTTCAATTGTTTCATCTCAAGTTCTTTGATTCTTTCATTTGCTAGCTCCAATCTGCCATTGAATCCCTCAAGGGAATTTTTAATTTCTGTTACTGTGGTGTTCAGCTCTGGTTCCATTTCATAATTTCCATCTCTCGATTGACATTCTCTTTGTGTTCATCTATTGTTTTCCCATTTCCTTTAGTTCTTTGTCCATGTTTTCCTTTAGCTCTTTAAGCATATATAAGACCATTGTTTACATCGTTGTCTGAATATGTCCCAGGTCTGGTCCTCCTCAGTGATGGTTTCTAATGCTGTAATCTCCTTTGCTTGGACCATCACATTCTGCTTCCTTGCATGTTTTGTAACCTTTTGTTGAAACCTGAACATTTTGATATTTTAATGTGGTATCACTGGAGTTACGTTATGCCAGAACTGTTCTTGAATGCCAGGAACTAACAAAAAAGAAGAAGGAGAAGGAGAAGGAGAAGGAGAAGGAGAAGCAGAAGGAGAAGGAGAAGGAGAAGGAGAAGGAGAAGGAGAAGGAGAAGGAAAAAAAGAAAATATCTTTCCCAGTCTTTGCAGATTAACCTCTCCTCCACTCCTAAAACTCCTGCTTCTTATATGTACTTGTACTATGGACTTACTACCTGTGGCTTTCCTGTTCTTGGATAGATCTGACCAAGGACAATTTGACTCTGCAGTGACTTCTTTGGGAGAACCTTTAATATGAGCAAAATTGTTCATTTGAGAGGTACCTTAAAAAGGAAAGGCTGCTCAATGGCAGCCTTCATTTTTGATTGGTCTTCCAAACAAAATTCTAAATAAAAAATTGTTTCACTAAAATATTCTTTGGTCAAGGCTAATGAACATTCTGACAACTTAAGTCACAACAAACTAGTAAATCTTTCCCTGTTTTGTCCTACAGGAGCCTTCCTATATCCAGCTTTCTCTCATCCCTCTTAACCTTCTAAGTTTTCCACTTCAATACCTATCAACATCTCCCTTCTCCTTGTCCACACCACTTACCTTTTCCCAACAACTCTCTTAAACCCCATAATGCCGATTACCTCTGAATTTCCATCCCTCCCATGTGCCAAGTAAACAGACAACTACAGAATTTAAACCTTGGGCTCAAGCAGAAATTAGAGCTGACATAAAAGATTTCCCTAAACCCAAACAAGATAAGAAAATATTCACAGAAAATTTTATGAATATTTTGGTGGATATTCAAGGTTCTTGATCTATAACAGCAAGTACACATGTTGGTCAGAACCTCAGTTGCTAAATATTGGAAGGCAAAAGCTGATTGGACTGACCCGGAACGGGAGTTATAGAATCCCTCTTTCTACAATAAATATGAGGGTCAAATAGGCCTGAGAAATAAGGCAAAGCTTATATAAGATTACATACGGAGACAAAGAAAATCTTAAAAAGTCCCTTTTGTAAATATTAGTGGGGAAGCTTTAGCCCCCAAACTGAACAAATACCCTTTATTTGCTTGTCCCATCTGCAAGAACATAATTTTGCTAAAAATATAAAAACAGAAAGCCAGCTCTTTTATATAAACTAGTGAGTTTTATATCTCTGTGCTTTGTCCTTCTGTGTTTCTGATTCAGTTGTCTGACTCATGGCTGAAAATTTTATGCTATTAGTCCTCTGCTTTTATCTGTCTATATGTTTATTTCTATAAGTTATATGTATGATATTTTCTTACCTCTGGGTAGTATTAACAAATTAGCTTACAAAATCCCTTCAAAGAGCTCTGTTTAAGTTGGTTTAAAGATAAATAATTACTTACATAAATTAAATACTCCTAAAGTCTTCTAAGTTATCAATGGTAAGTACAATAAACATATACAATTTTATTCTACTTGGGTATGTTCTTCCTAAATTTATACAGGCTTACTGTTCAAATAAGTGAGCATAATATATGCATGATATTTATGATGATAAAAATACAAATATATGTTTAAACAAATTCTGTTATTATTCCAATAAACTTTATTTCAACACTAATTATGTTTTATAATCTGTCAGTCTAAAAATAGTTTCCAATACCTTTTGGCAACTTAAATATGTAAGGTATATAGGATGTGTTTTTGATAAAGAAAAAAAATAATTTTGTCCTAAAGTAGAATGACTGTTTCAGAATGAGGAGGAGAAAGTAAAGCAAAACCTAGAAGAATATGGAAAGTTGTAGAAAGTTCACAGAAAGAAATTTTATTTGTCATGGTCAACACTGGCTAAGATTTGATAGGTTTATAACATTTTTTAGGAGTCATTATACCAAATAATATATTCATGCAAAACTAAAATTTGGTTTTCTCTCTTTTAAAATAATAAAATTTTCTTGAATTATTTGTCTGTTCTTAATTAAAGGTTATGAAAGACTTTTTCTTAACCATGAGAGTAATCTGCCAGAATGCAAAGATGCTACATTTTATCAGAATAATTTCTTGTGCTTTCTGTTAACTTTATCATCCTATATCGTTTGAAAGAACAAAAAACAAACTATAGTTATTTTTTGTTTTACAATCATATTAACTCCTTTCTTTATTTTAAAAATATTTTGTTGACACTTTGGTTAAATGAAAAGCCAAGTATTTTCACGACTCAGATCATATTTAATCAAGTATTCAAACCTGACAACTTTTGACATTTTGCCTTGCCAAAATCAAATCCTAAATGATGTCTTCTTGATCTCAAACTGTGTTTAGGATTTTACAGAGGGACCCTCGAAAAATCACAAAGATTTGTTCTTTCACTTTGTGAAACAGAGAGGTGCTAGAAATAGGTTTATTAAATATGCTATGACTTGCATATATTGTGCTATCATGCTACAAGGGATTTTCTGACCTTCTTATGGTTAAATTTGTATAGCTAAAATGTTGTTAATATAAATATTTCAGAAATTATATAAAATTCCTAGAAATTTATCAATAACATTAAACAATATATTATTAGGCTGTCATAATTTCAGTTTTTCTTTTAAAATGTTACATGCCACAGAAACAACCACATTTCTTTGTCAGTTACATTGATTTTTATTCTAAGGCTCCCTAATGTTTGCAATCAGCTACAGGTCAGAGCTTTGTCTGCAACAAAAAAGGGACTTTTAATGAGAAGAGGAAAACAAGTGTATAGATCATGTTCCACTTATCTATTGCATAACCCTGGAAAAACTGTAATGAAGAGACAGAGTCATATAACTCAATCTTCAGATGGACTTTATATAGCTTCCCTCTTCTATGAGATATAAATATGTCATTGTTATCATCTGTCTATTTCCAAGATGGATAAAAGCTTTAAGGCTACCATCCTCACAGTAGCTAAAATGCTATTAGATTTTGTTTTCCCCACCTGGGAAATTCTCTCTCTTCTCTCAAACAATAGAGGCACTTATCTTACTGGAACTATAATCAAGGAACTTTGCAAGGTATTACCCATCATCCAAAAGCTTCACTGCCTCTGCCATTCTCAATTGTGAGGAAAACAACAACAAACAAACAAATGGTATCTTAAAACTTAAATTAGCTAAATTATCTGAATCTTTCTCTCTACCTTGCTCTACCTAGGGTTCTTCCTTAGTTTTGATGGCTATAAGGTCTAGCCCATTGGTAAAATATCAGCTATCCACTTATAAAATCATAATGGGAAGATATTTGAGACTCATTTCTCCTACCATTCCAAACCTCAGTCTATTAAACTCTGAAATTGTTAATTATTAAAAGGACTAATCACACATTCCCAGTTCCACCATTCACAGATCCAGGCTGCTTTTCCTGAGATTCATCCACAGCAAACACTGCATAATCTTCAATACAGAGACTTGGTATACTTCAAGTATCAGATTAATGTCTTTTGATACTATCATTCACTCACCCACATATGTTAAGACTCTACAAACTAAAGAATTGTATGGTAGCCCTTTACTTCTGCTATACTATTATTACTGTTAAATAATATGTCCTAGTGTTCTAGACAGTATCAACCTTCTCATAAATCCTGTTCCTGGTTGCAGGGAAATTAGGTGAGCACATTTAAAACTGAAATTGGAAAAATGACTCATGCATGCACTAATAATTTTTGGATCTTTATACATTCCTGATTGGCACTAGTTTTCTTATGCCCACAGAAATAGTGATAACTAGAGTCGAATAATATTAGAAAAAGTACACAAATTCCCTTCATGTGTCCTACATCACTAATGAATCTTTCCAACTTTGACCTTTTAGTAAGTATTCTTCAGATCTAATTGAGTAGTTGAAGGTTCATGGGAGCCTTGGATCTTAATCAATGCCTTACATTTCCGTGGTGAAGGGCAATTCCAAAATCTTTATGCCAAAGTCCCTGTGGAGCCAACAAGACAGTGGTAGAATGTGCCCTTTAGGACCTGAATTCTTGCCTTATTTTGGTTCAACAAGTAGCCAGATGTTAATATATTTTACTTCTTCCTTCATCTTTGAGGTAAATCCTTGATTTACCACTCAGTTTAGTCTGACAAAAATTGAACTTGACACTAGTCATGTTTTTGACATTAAGCAATTCAGTTGACAAAAGGCTATTTGAGTAACCATTCAGAACCTTAAGAGATTCCACCTGTTGGCAACATCAATTTACAATGCAGAAGCCAACATCTGTTCTGGTAATTTGGATAAAATTGCTGCCTAACTTTTCTGGAAGTGATTAGTGATTGTGCAACCAACTCCATCCAATGTTTTTGCTGAAACTATCAACAGAAACACTGTGAGTTTTACCTTTGGGTTCATGAATAACAATTTAAGTGATGTCATTTTAGAAACATAACTAATTTTCAATAGACTGGCCATTGGGATCAACACAATTGTTACTTGTGGCTGTTCTCTAAACAATTTTTGAGAAGGTTGCTTACAACATGTCAGCCTTCTTTTATTTTCATCACATATCACTCTTTATTATCTGTTAGATTTTACTTCCCCTCTTCAATAAATGTCAAGGATATGGCTAAGTTATTGTAAATACAATCTATTCACCATTTTGGCCGACTTTTTAACACTTCGATCTCCAGCCCTAAGTACTTGAATATCCACATGCTTCAAAGCAGGGCTTCGGAGCTCATTATAATTAATATAGATAAACACTTGCCTTGGTTTAAATGAATCACCAATGTGCTTTATTTCACTGCACCAATATTGCCTCATTTTTATTTATGTGTGTGTGACAAATGGAGGGGAGAAGGAGGGAAGAAGAGAAGGGGGTGGGATGGGGAGAAGAAGAAAGGAGAAAGGGAGGAAGGGAAGAGCCAGAAGCCCAAAATCATTTTCATTGTCCACAAATCAAGATGTCAACAAAGACTGTTTTCCCAAATAAGGTAATGGTCACAGATTCCCAGGATTAGGACAGGAATATGTTTTGGGGATTCATATTTTAGCCTTGCACACCTACTAACCACTCTTCTTCCACCATCACCAGCAGTTAAAACATTTGAAACTGTTTTTTGGACACAAAGAACTAGATCAGTCTGGGAAAGAGATTGAGACAGATTGTTATTAATTATTTGAAGTGAATGAGCCATGCATAGAAGAATAGTATTTTTTTTCCACTCATCTTGAGAGCTCCTTAAAGGCTGAATTCATCTCTTTATCTCTGGATCTTCCATGCTAAGCATGGTGCCTACCACATCATAACATTCAATAAGTGTCTACAGAATAAATAAACAAACTCATGAATACTTTCCACATTGTTGCTGTTGTCATGAATCTTATAGTACCTGTGCTTTCTTCTTCATTGATCAAAGTTAACCATGGAAGTAACGTTTACAACAAAGTTAGCCTAATTGATTCTTTAGTCCGGGAGCTTTCCATCTTTAATCCTTAGATACCATTCTGCTAATTTTCCCTATACAGTGTTATGTGGACCTTTCCTCGTTCTGTCTCTTCTTCACTCTCATAACCCACAACAGCCAATGATTGTCTCTTTTTTCCAGTGATATTGCCTTCAGCAATATAACTCTTGAGTAGAGAACCAACATGTAGGAATTATTCAAGGATGGACCAAGAAAGAACCTTGGGAAAGGTTCTTTTCAGCCAAGATATACTGTCAAGGCCCACCTTCTACCTCATGTGTGTCCTGGTTCCTTTCTGCTACATCTTTTTCTAAAACTAAGAGAAATTTGTAGTCCTCTTTTCTTCTATAAATCAGCAAGTCTCACTGAGTTTATTTAGTCAGAGAGAATTTTTTAGCTTTCTTCATCCCCCAAAATGAAAATGTCCATTCTGCTGTGAATGCTGTATTAAATGCTTCCTTTAACTTTTGCGACCATTCAGCCCATCCACCCTTCATACTCACCATAACCTCTGCTCTCACTCACTGCCTCATACCACATTCTTCCTCCTTTACCCCACGAACTTGATCTTCCTTATTCTTCATTTCTATCTACTTCCCAGAGGAGAAGCAGATACTCAGCTATGAGGTTTATGGAGAGACATAGCCAAAGTGGAATTATTTCACATTTGGGTCATAAGTGTTTTCAGCAAAGGAAAGCTTCTCTGTTTCACAGAGGGTGTTTGTGCTTTTACAGTAGGATGTGGGTGCCAGTTGAGCAACTGCATCCTTTTATTTAGGCTTAAATTTCAATGCATGAAACTGTTCCAAATAACTGACATATTTCTTTCTACAATGACCAAAACAGCATTTTCTGATATAAATCACAGGATGGACAAAATAGACATCATCTAAATGCTCACTTAAAATATACAGGTATTTTGTAAGCAAGAAGAGATCATCTCTCTAACAAGATCTGTTTCTATAACATAAAAAGTTATACTAAGATGAGTATTATTAATAAAAATATGAAGAACTATTTAATGGGGAAAAGAATGATAGAGGAAGACACAAGTAAATTGAGAAATGAAAGTGTCACAAGTAGAAGCACTTCATAATAAGAGCAATTAATTTGCCCAAGATCACACAACTAGTTAGTGGTACAGACAGGATTGGAATTCACATCTCCAGATTCCTATTCGAGAATTATGTCCTCTATTCAGAGTTCCCCAATCAGTGTTTCTGCATGACTTTTCTGTAAAGCTACAGTTTCTCCAATAAAAAATTATTTTAAAAGAGTGGGCCATATATGGGTGTGGGAGGTATTAATTCCTTTACACAGCTAGATGGAGCTTGGGGTGGGAAGAATCCAAGGACTATTTGCTTCTGGCCAAAAATAGCCTCATCTCATTTGCCACTAAATGCTCAAGAAATATCATTTCTTTTGTGCTCTATGATATTAAAAATATTGGCAGGGGGATGGATGTAGTTCAAGTGGTTGAGTGCCTGCTTCCCATGTAAAAGGTCCTGGGTTTGATCCCTGGTACTGTCAAAAAAAAAAAAAAAAAAAAAATTGGGAAGCACCGTGGAGTCTACGCAGGATGAGACCTGGAGGAAAAGTACCTGACTGGGATAGTTGGCTCCTTCTCAAAAATATCTGGCTTAGTAAATCAGAGAGGACACAACATTTGTTTCTGGAATCCTGAAGCCAAGTACTACAGAACTTCTTTGGGAGGTGTAACAATAGTACTCCTTAAAGACAATATTATATTGAGAAGACTTACATTAAGGAAAGAGATTCTTTGAAATTGGACTAAAAAATAGTGTTGATATCTGAAAAACCTTTTAATATATCTGTAAGTGAGTAGTCTAACATTGAATACTTTAAGTAGGCTGACCTGATAATAAGCAAGTAGCCTTGCAGAAGGCCCCTGTTTTTTGCTGCTTCCCTTCAAGGGATTACCAGAGATTTAGCAATGTGGGTTTATCAGGAGATCTTATTGTCTTTCCTACTGTGATGTTAGTAAGAAGGGCTTCCTGAAACAACAGAAGAATGTGAGCCTCAGAGAAATCTTAAAGTAATGCTTGGATAGCCAGCAGCAGCCACAGCTTATTTAAAACAAAATGCTTTCCCTTGGAAGGGAAGTCTGGGCAAAAAAGAATTTCTCATCATCATTTTTGTTTCTTTATCCTCTTTTTGGATGATGATGACCTTCAACACATGGCTAAAATTCTTTGGCTTCCTCCCATTAAAAATTGGGGTCTATGTCTTCTTCTCTTGAAACTAGGTGGACTTATAACTGCCTTGACCAATTTTTACAGTGGAAGTATTGCTATGTGACTTATGAGGCTAGGCCAGAATACACCAATCAGCCTCCACTAGTTCTCTTGATACACTTGCTTTTGCAGCCCTGAGCCAACAAATAAAAATTCCAACTACTCTAAGACCACCATGTGTGAGAAAGCCCAGGTAACCTGGAGAGGCCATATGTATGCGTTCTAGTTAAATTACCCCAGCTCTGATCCTAGCCAGCAGCCAGCATCAATTGCCAAATACGTGAGTGAAGATGATTCCAGGTGATTCCAACACCTAAGTGTCAAGAAACCCCTGGCATTTGAGTCTTATTGGCTGGGAACCCAGACATTGAGGAGTAGAAACAAGCCATTCCTGGAACAGGCCTGTTAGTAACTTCCAAGATATTTTATCTGGACTCCAATTGTCTGCTGAAGCCAGGATCCAGCTTAAAGGATATTTTGTTTACTTTTGCTCATGTCCAATGCCCTTCAGCTGTAGCTATTTTACCATTTCTCCAAATTATCAAACATCAATATTAAGGACTTCTAAATGACATTATTTTATAATCATTAATTAATAACTTCTTACCCTGTATCTCTGGCTTATTAAGCATTAAAATCCATTTTCCAGATGGAGAAATGACATAAGGAAAACAACTGGTGGGGCTGAAGGTATCAGAATAGAAGGACTCTAGTTCCAAATACCTAGCTTTATGCTCCATGCCCAAGGAATTCACAGTGACTATAAGTATAGGACGAAGAGGATCAGTTCAGTAAATGACCTCCATTCTTTGTCACTTGTTTTAATACTTCCACATTCAGTACTTTTTCCCAGAGGAAAATTCCCTTACTTAAAATATAGCCATTTTCTGCAAAATCTATGTGTTTCCACAAAATGTCTAACAAGAATAAAAAATGCTCCATTTTGCTAGTCATAAATCCATTTATCTAAACTGTCAAGGAAAGAAAAAAAATCTGTATTCTAATATACTCATTGATACATTTTTTTTTTTACTACACTAGTTAGAAAGGCACAGTTTTAATCCAAAAGATCAGGTAGTCAATACAGACCCCAGCAAAACTCTAAGACAACTTCTCTTTCGATTTAACAGTGAAACACTTGTAAAACTTTGAGTTTTGTGCTTACTGAAATAAGTTAATAAGTAATTGATTTTATATTGCAAAAGTTCCTGACACTAATATTCAACCAAATTTCAAGCTTCATGGTAACTGGAAAATTCCTATGTGATGACCTCTCATCAGAAACCATGGAGGCAAGAAGAAAGTGTCATGATATATTTAAGGTGCAGAAAGAGAGAAACTGCCACCCAAGAATTCTGTATGCAGCAAAACTGTCCTTCAAAAATTAGGGTAAGTTTAAAGTCTTCACAGACAAACAAAAATAGAGAGTATGTTACCAAAGGTTATTAGGAAAGGTAACTATAGCAGTTTGATATTATTTATGAATTCCAAAAATAGATATTGGATTATGTTTGTAAACTGTTCTGTTCCTCTGGGCATATTAGATTATATTGGATTCAGAGGTTTCATTTTACTTGATTAATTAATGATTAAGGCTGTGATTGGGCCACATCAGTAAGACATTGAGTCCCTGCCCCCTTGGTGGGTGGGGACTCACAGAGAAACCTTATCAGACTTTTAATGCTGGAGCCCCGGGAAGTAAATATACAGAGAAGCAGATATGAGAGGAAAGAGAGAAGGCTCCATTAAACACTGTAGAGGCCCTGGGAAGAGAGACGAGCCATTTGCCTGGTAGTTCACAGCTGCCATGTGGAGAGAACAGAGCAGCTGAGCCTGGACAGAAATGAGTTCCAGAAGAGAGACAAGACATATCCCAGCCTACAGCTGATATTGGAATAAGCTGGGACCACAGAGCCTTAAGAGGAAGAAGAAGGCTGAATGCTGAATGTCGGCAGCCATCTTGCTCCAACGCATGGCAACAAACTTTGGTGAGGGAAATAACTTATGCTTTATGGCCTGGTAACTGTAAGCTTTTACCCCAAATAAATAACCTTTATAAAAGCCAACATATTTCTGGTACTTTGCATCAGCACCCTTTTTGGCTGATAAATACAATGACTTAAAGGTTAAAAAGACACACAATAGTAAGATATGACAATGGAAAGCCAAAGGATAAAATGAACGCAATAATGCCTTTATACTAATAACATTGAATGTTAATGGCTTGAACTCCCCAATCAAAAAAGCATAGACTGATAGAATGGATAAAAAAATATGAGCTATTTATATACTGCCTACAAGAGACTCACCTCAGACATAAGGAAACAATCAAGTTGAAAGTGAAAGGCTGGAAAAAAATATTTCATGCAAATAGTAACCAAAAAAGAGCTGGAGTAGTGATACTAATATCAGACAAAATAGATTTTAAATGCAAAACTGTTTAAGGGATGAAGAAGGTGATTATATATTAATAAAAGAGATAATTCACCAGAAGAAATAACTATAATAAATATTTATACACCTAAGGTGGGTGCCCCAAGATACATGGGGCACACACTGGCAAAACTGAAGAGAGAAATAGATGACTCTACAATAAAAGTTGGAGACTTCAATACACCACTCTCAGTATTGGATAAAACATCTGGACAGAGGATAAATAAGGAAACAGAAAGCTTGAATAATAGGATAAATGAACTAGACTTAACGGACATCTATAGAGCATTGTACCTCAAAACAGCAGGATATACATTCTTTTCAAGGGCTCATGGAAACTTCTTCAGGATGGACCATATGTTGGGTCATAAGACAGGTCTCAATAAATTTAAAAAGATTTAAATTATATAAAACATTTTCTCTGATGATTATGGAATGAAGCTGGAAATCAATAAGGGAAAGAAAAAGGGGAAATTCATGAATATATGGAGATTAAACAACACACTTTTAAATAATCAGTGGGTCAAAGAAGAAATTCCAAGGAAATTCAGTAAATATCTTGAGATGAATGAAAACAGAAACACAGCATATCAAAACCTATGAGACACAGCAAAGGCAGTGTTGAGAGGGAAATTTATAGTCCTCAATACTTATATTAAAAAAGAATAAAGATGGGAAGCAGATGTGGCTCAAGTGGTGGGCATCCATCTATTGTATGGAAGGACCTAGGTTCAATCCCCGGGACCTCCTGGTAAAATAAAAAATAAAAATAAATAAATAAATAAGGAGCTAAAATTGAAGACTTACCTGCACACCTGGAGGAATGAGAAGAAAACAAAGTTGAAGGAAAGAAATAATAAAGATCAGAGCAGAAATAAATGAATTGAGAACAAAAGAACAATGGAGAGAATCAACAAAGCCAGAAGTTGGTTCTTTCAGAAGATCAACAAATTGACAAACCCTAAGCTAGAATGACAAAGAAAAAAAGAAAGAAGATGCAAATAAATAAAATCAGAAATGAGAGGGGGATATTACCACTGATCTCATAAAAATAAGAGAGCCTGTAAGAGGATACTAGGAACATCTCTATGCCAAAAAAATAGACAACATAGACATAATAGACAAATTCCTAGTGACACATGAACAACCTACACTGACCCTAGAAGAAATAGAAGATCTCAGCAAAGCAATCACAAGTAAAGAGATTGAAACAGTCATCAAAAACCTCCCAAAGATGAAAAACTCAGGACCAGATGGCTTCAGAAGTGAATTCTACCAATCATTCAAAAATGATCTAATAACAATGTTGATCAAGCTCTTTCAAAAAATTGAACAAGAAAGAATACTACCAAATTCATTCTATGAAGCTATCACCCTAATACCAAAACCAGATAAAGATACTTAAAAAAAGAAAATTACAGATCATTATCTCTAATGAACATAGATGCAAAAATCCTCATCAAAATACTTGCAAACCAAATCCAAAAGCACATTAAAATAATTATACACCACAATCAAGTGGGTTTTATCCCAGGTATGAAAATGTTTTTCAACACAAGAAAATCAATTAGTGTAACAAACCACATTAAAAAATTCAAGAAGGAAAATCACAGGATCCTCTCAATTGATGCAGAAAAGGCATTTGACAAAATACAGCATCCTTCCTTGATAAAAACATCCAAAAGATAGGAATAGAAGGAAGCTTTCTCAACATGGTAAAGTACATATATGAAAAACCCACAGCTAGCATTGTACTCAGTGGTAAAAAAACTGAAAGCTTTCCCGTTGAGATCAGGACCAAGTTAAGGATGCCTGCTGTCACCACTGTTATTCAATATTGTGCTAGAAGTTCTAGCTAGAGCAATTAGGCTAGATAAAGAAATAAAAGACACCCAAATAAGAAAGGAAGAAATAAAACTTGCTATTTGCTGCTGATATGATCCTATAACTAGAAAATCCTGAAAAAATCCACAAGAAAGCCATGAGAACTAATAGACAAGTTCAGCAAACTGGTGGGATATGAGATTAATACACAAAAATCAATAATATTTCTATACACTACTGATGAGCAATCGGAGAAGGAAGTCAGAAAATAATTCCATTTATAATCGTGACTAAAAGAATCATATATTTAGGAATAAACTTAACCAAGGACATAGAGAAACTGTATTCAGAAACCAAAGACTTAAATAAATGGAAGAGCGTTGCATGTTTATGGATTGGAAGACTAAATATTGTTCAGATGTCAATTTTACCCAAACTGATTTACCAATTCAATGCAATCCTAATAAAATCCCAACAGCTTTTTTTGCAGAAATGGAGAAGCCAAATATCAAATTTATTTGGAAGGGTAAGGGGCCCAAAACAGTGAAAAAAATTTCTTAAAAAGAATGAAGTTGGAGGATTCTCAATTCCTGACTTTAAAGGTTATTACTTAGCTACAGTGGTAAAAACAGCATGGTACTGCCATAAAGATAGACAGATTGGCCAATGGAACTGAATCTAGAACTCAGAAACAGGCACTCACATCTATAGTGAAGTGACTTTTGACAAGGCTCTCAAGCCCATCCAGCTGGACCAGAGCAATCTATTCAACTAATGGTGCTGGGATATCCATATCCTAAAGAAAGAAAGAGGACTCCTATCTCACACCTTACACACACACACATACACACACACACACACCTCAGAAAGGATCATGGAGCTAAATATAAAAGCTACAATCATAAAGCTCCTAGAAGAAAATGTAAGAAAACATTTTCAAGATCTTGTGGTAGGAAGTAGTTTCTTAAACCTTATACCCAAAGCACAAACACAAAAGAAAAATTTGATAAATGGAATCTCCTAAAAAGTAAGCACTTTTGTTCTTCAAAAGACTCTGCTAAGAAAGTAAAAAGGCAGCCTATTCAATGGGAGAAAATATTTGGAAACCACATATCTGACAAGTGTTTGATATCTATGTTAAATAAAGTAAACATACAATTCAACAATAAAAAGACAACCAACCCAATTTAAATATTGGCAAAAGACTTGAATAGACATTTCTCCAAAGAGGGTATACAAATTGCCAATTAAAAATGTTCAACATCACTAGCAGTTAGGGAAATGAAGATCAAAACTATAATGAGATACCATTTCACACCTTATAGAATGGCCATTATTAAAAAACAAAACTACAAGTCTGGGAAAGGATATGGAGAAAAAGAAACAGGAACACTTCTTCACTATTGGTGGGAATGAAGAAGGGTGCAGCATCTGTGGAAAACAGTTTGTCAGTACCTCAAGAAGCTGAATATAGAACTGCCATATGATCCAGCAATCCCATTACTAGGAATATATTCAGAAGAACTGAAAGCAAGGACGCGAACTGACATTTTCACACCAATGTTCATAGCAGCATTATTCATAATTGCTAAATTATGAAACTAGCCCAAATGTCCATCAACTGATGAATGGCTAAAGAAAATGTGGTATATGGAATACTATTCAACTGAAAGAAGAAATGAAATTGAGATGTATGTGACAAGAGAGATGACCACTGAGGATATTATGTTGAGTGAAATTAGCCAGAAACAAAAGGACAAATACTGTTTGGTCTCACAAATATGAACTAAATACAATGAGTAAACTCTAGGAGGTAAACTCTACAGTATAGGTTACTAGGAAAGAGAATGTGGCTTGAGAATGGGAGCTCTTGCTTAATGTATGTAGAATTTTTAGTAAGGTTTATTATAAAAGTATGTAAATGAATACAGTTGGGAGTAACACATTGTAGTGAGTATAACTAACACTGCTGATTTTAAAATGTGATTGTGGCTGAGAGGGGTAGTCTGTGGACGTAAATATCAATTGAAAGGAAAGTAGAGAATAATCTAGGGAATGTGTAACAGTGATTTTGGTGGTGGATGAAGATTGTGGTTAATAGCATAAATATAAGAATGCTCTTCTTTCATAAAGTTCTAAGAATATGGTGATACACAGGAAAATGACAACTAATATAACTTATGGACAATCAGTAATATCATAATATATTAAAGCAATAGTGAGAAGATATTATTTTAATACTAAGGGACAACAATAGGGAAGTATAAGGGGGTAAGAGATTTTTCCTTTTGGAGTAAAGAAAACGTTTAAAATTGACTGAGGTGATGATAGCACAACTCTGTGATGAAAATGAGAGCCACTGAGTGCACATTTTGAATGGATTGTACAAAGCATGGGACTGTATAACAGAGGGAATCCAGTGGTGGATGATGGAATGGTTAACAGGTAAAATATGAGAATGTTTTCTCCTGAATGATAACAAATATATAATACTGATATAGGGTGTTAATAATTGAGTGGGTTGGGGGAAAATGCACCAAATGTAAGATATAGGCTATATAGTTAGTAGTAATATTTTGATGATGCTCTTTCATAGTTTGTAACAAAAGTTTCACAACAATGCTAAGTGTTGTTGGTGGGGGGATGTATGGAAGCCTTATATGATGATATGCATGTCCGTTTCATAAATTCACAAATTTTACTATATACTTATTATTTATGTATATTCATGTATGAATGATATATTTCAATAAAATTTTATTTTCAAAAAAATAGGTCCTTTATTTTAATAGCTTTAAAGGTGTTTTAAAAACATTTATGGTGAGGCAGAGATCTGATTTTATTAGTTTTTCCCATATATTTCAACAGTTGTTACAAATGAACAGTCCAATCTTTGCCCAGTGATCTGTTGGGCTCCTTTATGAATTATCAAGTTCCTATTTATGCATGGAAATGTTTCTGGACTCCCTCTTTTGTCCACTGATCTATAAGTCTGCTCTGTCCATGTATGTGTCTCCAATGCACCCTGTTTTGTGAATATAAATCTACTAAACAGATGTGTTTCTGTTGCATGATCTGGGACTGGTATTTATCTAAATTACTTATTTTAGGAATTCAGCAGCACTCTGGTTTGAATAAATTCAGCCAACACACCTACACATAAATATGCAAACTTTGAGTTTCAGTCTCTCACAGAACTTCCCCGCACTTCATCCCCCCCCCCACCGGCCCATCTTAAGACTGAGGAGACAACAACATATCTTTCTGAATCTCTGTGCAGGTTGGTATAGCTCTTTTAGCCCCTTTCATGGACTGGAGAGCCCTTTAGAGAACAGAATTTGAAGGTGGTTTGGTGGTAGGGACTCTCTTCCAGTCTCCAAGCTCAAGAGTCTTAAGCCACAACCATTCCTCCTTTCCCCTAGTGAGCATCTCACACAGCATATATCCAGGTTTGATACCACCCAGAATGCCACAGCACGATCCAAAACTTACTTCTCTAGCTTTGAACATCACCTTTAGATCTCACTTATGGATCCTTCCTCCCCGTCCTTCTTTCCTTCCTTCCTTCTTTCAAGTTCAATCATGTTTTTCATGTCTTTGTGGTACAATTTTATGTAAAGAAATGTCAATAGAAGGTGTATTAGTCAGCCAAAGGGGTGCTGGTGCAAAATACCAGAAATCAGTTGGTTTTTATAAAGGGTATTTATTTGGGATAGAAGCTTACAGTTACGAGGCCATAAAGCACAAGTTACCTCCCTCACCAAAGCTTATTGCCACATGTTGGAGCAGGGTGGCAGTCAATGACTGTAAGGGTTCAGGCTTCCTGGGTTCCTCTCTTCCTGGGGCTTGCCTCTCTCTGGGCTCAGCTGCTCTGGTATCTCCACAAGGCCAGCAGTAGACTATTAGGCGAGTGGCTTGTTTCTATTTTCAGGGCCTTCTCTCTTTGCTCATGACCAAGCTCCTCTGTGTGCTTACTTCCTGGGGCTCCAGCTCAAGACCCCAACTCCCTTTTCTGTGGTGCAGTTTCTCTGTGAGTCCCTGCCCACCAAAGGGGTGGGGATTGAACGTCCTACTGACATGGCCTAATCAAATCCTTCATCATTATTTAATCAAGTAAAAGTAAAACCTCTGAATCGAATATACTCTAATAGGCCGAGAGGAAAAGATCAGTTTACAAACATAATCCAATATTTCTTTTTGGATTTTATCAATAATATCAAACTGCTACAGAAGGGGAAGCAGGTTTCTGCCTTAGTCTATCATGTTGCTTGTACTAGAAGTCTCTGCACTTCTTATTTCATTTTAATTCAATATTTCCACCCATTTTTCTGCCTGGTTCCCTTCCTTTCTCTCCAGATTAACTATAGAAAAGCACCCCATTTTGAAATTTCTCTATCCTGGTTTTCTGGACTTTTCAGTTTTTATTACTATCAACTATGTAGGAACACTTATTTTAATAAAATCAAAAGATGAGAGAGAGAGAGAGAGAGAGAGAGAGAGAGAGATTGCTTGTTGTTTAAACCTTAGCCGTAATTAAAATTGGAGACCTTTCTTGGCATGGAATAAGATTCATTCAATCGAACTGTTTATTACCCATTTATTACCTTATTATAAGGTTTGCTTTTTTTGATCAAGTTACTGAAATTTCAGCCCAAGGAAGATTCCACTTCACACTTATTTTAGTTTCCTAGGCTTCTTAAAGCAAATACCATGAAATAGTTCAGCATGAACAACAGGAATTTATTAGCTTACAGTTTTGAGACTGAGAAAATGTCCAAATCAAGGTATCATCAAAGCAATGCTTTCTTCTGAAGACTGGCTGTTGGTGATCCTTGGGACTTCGGCCACATAGCAAGTCACATGGCTGCATCTGCTGGTCTCTGCCTTCTCTTCCAGGTTTTGTTGATTTCAGCTTCTTACTTTTGTGGCTTTCTTTCTTTCTCTCCCTCTATATTCATTCCATTTATAAAGTACAACAGTAATAGGATTAAGACCCATCCTGAATTAGGTGGATTACAACTTAACTGAGGTAACCTCATCAAAAGGTCCTACTTACCATGGGTTTACACCCACAGGAATGGATTAACTTTAAAAATGTTTTACTGGGATATATACAGCTTCAAGCCACAACATTCCACCCTCTGGACCCTAAAAAGACATGTTTTTTAATGCAAAATACATTCATTCCATCAAAATATCCCAAAAGCCTTAAATGATTTCAGTAACAATACTAAGTTCAAAGTCTCATAAAACTCAGTTACAGTTGTGGTCTGTCCTGGGGCACAGCACCCCTTGTCTGTGGACCTATGAAACCTAGAAAAGAATTCATCTGTTTCCAATATACAAATGGAAGGTCAGGCATAGGAAAATCATTCCCATTCCCATAGGGAGAAATTGGAATATTTTTTGTATCCAAAATGTTTATTGGGATGGAATCCCACTTCTCTTCCTTCAGGGTGCTTTTATGCTGCTTCCATCTGAAGGAGCAACCTTATGTAAGAATTGCTTTTTCTCCAGTAGGTTGGCTGAGGATAGTGTAGCAACCAAAAAACAAAGCTACTCTTAGTGCATGGGCTAAAGACTGTGGTGATTTTATAGCATCCTGGGCATTTTACATCCATCAAGAAGGATCACAGGTCCCAAAAAATTCTTGTATTCCTTGGTGGAAGCACTCCTTTTGGAACAAAGACTTGTAGCCCAGTGAAGCTTAAGGTTGCAGGGACAAGATGCAAAAAATTTTCTAGTGGACCACAACAGGTAATAGTGAGTGGTTCCACTCCCATTTCCACCCCTTGATTCCTGGACCTGTGAATCCTGGCTATGGGAGAAACAGCACCATAGAATGGATGCAGATTTAGAGCATACACAACTTCCTGGAGAAAATTGCCCCAGACATACAAGGTATTGCAACCTACTTGGTCTTCAAAAGGCCATTCAACCATCCTATCAATCCAGCTGTTCAGGATGATGGAAACATGACAATACCAGTGACTTCCATGAACATGTGCCCATTCCTTCACATAATTTGCTCTGAAGTGGGTTCTTTGATCAGAAGCAATGCTGTGTGGAATACCATGGTGGTGGATGAGACATTCGTAAGTCCATGGATGGTAGATTTTGAAGAAGCATTGTGTGCAGGGAAGGTAAACCCATATCCAGAATATGTATATATTCCAGTTAGAACAAATTGCTGCCCCTTCCATGATAAAAGTAGTCTAATGTAATTAACCTGACACCAAGTAGCAGGCTGATCATTTCAGGGAATGATGCCACATTGGGGGCTGAGTGTGGGTCTCTGCTGCTGGCAGAATGAGCGCTCAGCAAAGGCTTTCTCCAGGTCAGCCTTGGGGAGGGGAAGTCCATGTTGCTGAGCCCATGCATAACCTCCATCCCTACCACCATGGCCATTTTGTTCATGAACCCAATGGACAATGGCAGGAGTAGCTGGGGATAGTGGCTGACTGTTATCCACAGAACAGGTCATCTTATCCACTTGATTATTAAAATCATCCTCTGCTGAAGTCACCCTCTGGTGAGCATTCAGGTGAGACAAGAATATTTTTATTTTTGCCACTCAGAAAGGTCTATCCACATAACTCTTCTACAGATCTCTTTGTCACCAATTTTTCAATCAGGTTCTTTCCAAGTACTTGACCATCCAGCCAAACAATTGGCAAGAATCCATGAATTAATGACAAGTGCATCTCTAGCCATTTCTCCTTCGTGCAAAATGAACAACAGATGCACTGCTTGAAGCTCTGTCCACTGGGAGCATTTCCCCTTAACACTGTCCTTCAGGGAAGTCATAGAAAGGGGCTGCAGTGTACTGCTGCTGTCCACTTTCAGGTGGTACTTGTATATCGTGCAGAAGCATCTGTAAACTTGTCTCAAGTTTTCTCTTCCTTAGTCAGTTGATTGTAAGGAACTCCCCCAAGAGGCCATAGCTGTGGGCTAGGAATGAGAAGGTAATGTGGCAGAAGTGGTGACCATGGTCATTTGAACCACTTCCTCATGTAACTTACTTGTACCTTCAGGATCCACTTGAGCTCTATCTTCTATATAACACTTCCACTTTATGATAGAGTGCTGCTGTGCATGCACAACTTTATGGTTTGGCATGACAGACAATATCCAGCTCATAATATGCAGCTCAGGTCTAATGGTAACTTGGTGGTCCATGGCTAAGCCTTCAGTCTCTACTAAAGCCCTGTAGCAGGCCTAAAGCTGTTTCTCAAAGGGATAGTAGTTATCTACAGAAGGTAGCAGAGATTTGTTCCTAAATCCCAAGGATCTGCTTTGTGACTCTCCTACAGAGGCCTGCCAAATGCTCTAAACAGCATCTCTAGTTGACACTGACACTTCCAGCATCATAGGATCTGTGGGATCATATGGCCCAAGTGGTAGTGCAATTGGACTGGTCACAGAACCTCCTCTTTTTCTGAGCTTCACTCAAAACTAGCAACTTTTCTGGTCACTCAGTAAATGGGCTAGAGTAGCACACCCAAATAGAAATATGCTGTCTCCAAATTCTGAAGAAGCCAACTGAGTGTTGTGCCTCATTTTTGGTCATAGGTGGGGCCAGGTGCAACAGCTTATCCTTCACTTTAGAAAGGATTTCTCAATATGCTCCATACCACTGGACACCTCAAATTTCACCAAGGTGGGAGGTCCCTGTATTTTTGTTGGATTTATCTCCATCCTCTCTCACACAAATGCTTTACCAATAAATCTAGAGTAGTTATTACTTCTTGATCACTGGGCCCAGTTAGCATGATATCATCAATATAATATATAATCAATATAGTGAGATGCCTTGTGGGAGAGAGAGACAATCAAGGCTCTTGTGGACAATATTATGACATAGGGCTATAGAGCTGATATACCCCTGAATTAGGAATGTAAAGGTGTATTGCTGGCCATGTCAGGTGAAAGCAAACTGTTTCTGGTGGACCTTAATTAGGGCAATTGAGAAAAAAGCATTTGTCAAATCAATAGCTTCATGTCAGTACCAGGGGATGCATTGCTTTGCTCAAGCAATGATACAGCAACTGCAATTGGAGTCACCACCTGGTTAAGTTTATGATAATCCATTCTTATCCTCCAAGATCCATCTGTTTTCTGCACAGGCTTAATAGGAGAATTGAATGGGGATGTGATGAGAATCACCACTGCTGTATCCTTCAAATCCTTGTTGGTGTCACTGATCTCTGCAATCCTTCCAGGAATCTAGTATTGCTTTTTATTTATTGTTTTTCTAGGTAGGGGCAGTTCTAGTGGTTTCCACTTGGTTTTTTCCTACTATTTAACCCTCACTCCACAAGTCAGGGAACCAATGTGGGGATTCAGCCAGTTGCTGAGTATGTCTTTTCCAGTTATGCATTCTGGAACCGAGGAAATAACCACAGATTGGGTCTGGGGACTCACTGGATTTACTGTGAGGTAGACATGAGCTAAAACTCCATCAATCACCTGACCTCCATAAGCCCCTACTCTTGCTGGTGACATTTTGGTCTCCTGGAATTAATGTCACTTCTGACCGTGTCTAATAATCCCTGAAATGTCTGATCATTTTCTTTTCTTCAATGCACATTTACCCTGGTAAAAGGCCATAGGTCTCTATCAGGAAAGCTCAGAGTAACATTAACAATATAATTTGTTTGCCAGTGTAACAGGTTCCTTCCACAAGGGGACATGACCATCCCATCATTCAAGGGGCTCTGGGTTTGTAAACTATCTCAAGTATGGGAATTGATTAAGGGTCCACGACTCTCTGCTTCTGTAAGTCAAGTTAGACTTTTGTTCACTCAAACTAGAACTCTTCTGCTTATACAGGTCAAGTAGGATGTAGTAGACTGCCCATCTATTTCACTTTTAGGTACCCTGGGATCTATTACTCGTGCCATAAGTTTGTGCAACACTGATTATTTTGATTGCTGCTTTGATTCTGCTTTTCATTGTGGTAGCCATGCCCATCCTGTGTTTGGCGATAAAGTGCTGCCAGTGGCTTCTGCTTGCCCAAGATCGATCCTACCCATAAGTGTTTAAGGATCCTTTTCCCATAACAGCAGTTCCCACAGTAATATCTGATCTATAGAGAAGAGCAACCACAGTGAGGATGGAGTTAGTCTCACAAATTTATTCCTTACAGTTCTGGTGAAAGGTGTGTCCTCTGGACATTCCTGGGGTGGTGGGCAGGTCTTAGATGGTAAATCCATTCTAACATTCCATTCTTTTGGACTCCCTCATATACAAAATTCCAGGGCAATTCTGGAATCTCAACCTCAGGCAGTGCTGGTCATCTTTTGGTCCATGTTTCAGCCAGTCACCTGAACAAACTGTTAGAGCCCTTTCTAACCCCTTGAACTACAGTGTTGGATCCAGAATTTCTGCTTAGTGGACCATATCAATAAATTCAGCCTGACCCAACTTTATATTCCTTCCACCATTATCCCAAAGCCTTAATATCCATTCCCACGCATATTCCCCTGTCTTCTGTCTATATAAATTGGAAAACTCATGCAGTTCTTTTAGAGTATAGTGTACCTCCTCATGGGTCACACTTTGTACTTCACCTTTTGGGGCTTGTTGTGACTTTAGTCTAATTATAGTTCTGGAAGAAAAGAAGGGTGGTGGGGATGGGTAAGGAGAAGCATTATATGTGTCTTGCAAGTCAATTACCTCAGGGCATTTCATTGCAATTTCATCTGGTGAGACAGGACTAATCTCTTCAGGTGAAGTTGGATGGTAGACTCCTCAGGGCAGGGTGGGGTTTGGGTGGTTGTCTCCTCAGCATGGGAAGGAGGTCCAGATTCCTTGGGGCAGGCTGGAAGTTCAGTAGTGCAGGCTTGAGGTTGGGTGATGCAGGGTTGAGGATGGCTGGTCCTCTCTTCATGGTCAAGAGGAGGTCTGGTAGCTGTATCTTCAGGGCAGATCATTACAGGTTTATCTGGCAAAGTCTCAGCAGAATTTAGGATTTCAACATTCCCCCTGCCATCATCATCCACCCATATGTCTCCATCCCAGTTCTGAGGATTCCACTCCTTTCCAATCAATGCCCTCTCTTTTTAACAGCAGACACCCTGCAAGGTTGAGCTTTTAGAGCTTTTGGTTTCTGTTGTAACTCTGCTAGTAGCACAGTAAGACTCTGAGTCTGGTTTTCAGAGATCTCAAGTCTGAGCTTGCACAAAACAAAATTTTCTTTCAGGACACACATAGAAACTTTCACATTATTCAAATGGTGCTTAAGTTGCAAATTTGAAACCTTCAGCTTATCCCTTTCTTTTGTAATCATATCCAGCATATTTATGAACAACCAGCTAACATCAGTGTACCTTTTAACTCCACAAAACTCTGTTAAGGTATTAAAAACAGTCTTGCCCAAAGCTTTGCCTCTTATAAGCATAGAAATAGTAGTATGTCATATCAAGTGGTGAGATATTTTGTGTATCTCTAGTGCCAACTTACACCATAGACTGTCAGTGGCCTCTTGATTATTGGAAACAGTCATTAGTGTCCTTGAATCTATCAGAGTAGAGAGCCAATTGCAAAAATCCCAGAAACAATTCAGAAATCCAATTGTTAAGATTCTGTTTCTCAAGAACCACTCCTGGTACCAAGCTGTATTAGTCAGGGTTCTCTAGGGAAACAGAACCAACAGGAAATATCTGTAAATAGTATGAACTTTTACAAAATTGTCTCATGCAACCATGGGGATGCACAAGTCCAAATTCTGTAGGGCAGACTGCAAGCCACAGACACAGATGAAGGTCCTCAATGAGTTTCCCAGGAATTACTGGTTTTCTGAAGTAGAGATAGAAATTCTCTTTCTGAATGCTGAATTCACTTCACCTTTCAAGGCCTTCAACTGGTTGGATGAGATGCCACTAATTGCTGACAGAACTCTCTTCCATTGATTGTAGATGTAATCAGCCATCTATGCAATCAACTCACTGATGATAAAAGTCCATGAAATGTTCTTGTATTACAATTAGCTCAGTGCTTGCTTGACCAAACAACTGTGCACCATTACCTGAGCAATTTGACACATTAGCCTAACCTAGCCTAATTACACTCAAGGCCAAAGTAATGGGCATTTAAAAAACACTCTAGAAATATATCATGAAAATACTTTCCAGAAAAGTGGTAACAGTTTACTTCCTCATATAAATATCTCACTTTCCTGCCTATTTATGAGTTATTTGATATTATTTCAAATACACAATTACTTCCATAAAAATTAATTTTAAGCAAGCATATTGAGGTGACTTTGAAGGATGTTAGTGAATGGTGAGAGGGAAATCATTGTTTTTCCACTGTCATATTTTAGAACAGTTTCCATACAGCAGCACAAAATATCACATACAAATATCACAAAAGACATTTGATATGTGAAATGTAGCCATATGTTCTAAATATAACAGATTACTATCATGTGCATATGTGAAGAAACTTTTGAAATATATATTTGAATTTCAAATAATTCATATTGCAGATACTTTCAAAGTTCAATGACAGAGAAATAGGAAAATAAATGGGACCTATGTGTGTGGTATAATCAGGTTAATGGGATGTCTAAGCCATATTGAAATCTAGTTCTATATCCAAAAAAGTATATTCATTTACATTGATATCCCCCTAAGAAGTCCCCATTGAGGAGGAAGGAGCAGAAATTATACATGAATAGAGAATAGGATGATGGGAATCTGACTAGTCTAATATTTGAGGGAATAATCGGTATGCATCCATGCCTTTGGGGGGCTCACTTCTGAATTCTGAGTAGACTGTGAGAGGACTATTGCTTCCACTGATCTTGTATTTACTTACAATTTTGTTATCTTCTTCGTCCTGGATTTTTTGGCATTGATTTTGATTTTTTTAAATAGTGTGTTAAAATATTATTTATGTTGATTGCCAAGTTTTCCTGTATCCCCTTAAATTATGCAGCAGAGATTTATGCAATCTTACTCCTAGCTCAGCGCTCTTGCTTCCATTACTGCAAAAGTATATTTACTCATTCTCAGAGGCTCAGCATACTCATGTGGCCACTAAACAAATCAGAAGTTCTTTCTGTAGCCTCCAACCAAGCATTTCCATCATGGTCTATTTTTCATGCTTCCACAATTTTCCCTCTTTCTCATCTTCACCAACAAAACCCCTCCTAAACATATTCTAGTCCTAGGTTTTCTTTTCCCAGCTAATTGTAGATAAAATAATGGGTAATATATGTTGGCATTTTGCACATGAGTGTTGATAGGTGTTATGGGTTGAATAATTTCCCCCACAAAACTTGTTCAAGTTCTAACTCCCAATCCTATGGATCTGAACCAATTTGTAAATAGGATCTTAAAGATGCTATTAATGAGGGAGATCAAACTGAATCAGGGTGTGTGCCTTAAACCAATATGAGTAGAGTCCTTGTTTGTTTGGTTTTTTTTAAAGATTTATTTATTTACTTTATCCATTTTAAACTCCCCTTTCCCCATTTGCTATTTTGTGTCCATTCACTGGGCAATTCTCTGTGTCTGTTTCCTGCCATCTCTTCTCATCCTTCTCCTCCAGTCTTCACCAGGATTCAATCCTGGAGATCTCCGATGTAGGAGAGAGGTGCTCTGCCGCCTGCGCCACCTCGGTTCCTGGTTTTTGAGCATCTTGTCTTGACATTCCCCTGCATCTCTCTCCTGTTACGTCATCATC
>JAQZBX010029506.1:6310-27357 GCA_029593785.1 Cabassous unicinctus | reverse complement strand
TTTGGGGTGTGTGCTGGGTGTGCAAAGGTAGGGGAGATGTGAATTTAATTTAGAATTCTGTCTACTAGGCCTGGAAATTATAAATGATAGGGACAGAGGGAATATTTCAGTATAAACCTTGATTTGCACAGTCTGTCCTGTAATTCCCAATTACATTTTAACAGCCTTGAGATGAGAATAATTAATAACCCAATTGCCAAATTTCAGTAAGTAAATAGATCCATGAAATCTATGAAAAGGTTTTTCTATATTATAATTAAAACAAATAAAAAACTTACTATGTAATATATTCCCCAGGGCCTAATAGTTGGTAGGGTTTTAAGGTTTTATTTTTAAGGTATTATGAAAACAAAGCAGTTCTAACCTCCTATGAAGGAAAAGAAAAGAACAATTCTTACATAAAATATTATTTTAATTTTATTCTACTTTGGTGTAATCTCCTGGGATCTATAAATGTTAATAAGTTAACATTATGTCTGTTTCACCTTTAAGATGATAAAGTCATAAGTTTTTAACTAATGAATCTATTAGAAACCTCTTTTAAAAATAATTGTTTTGATTAAATTGAAATGAACAGTTTTTCATAGAACAGAATGAGTTACTTCCTGAAAACTTCCTTATTGCTCCAATGTGGCTCTCTTTAAACCAAATAATCTCCAATTTTTCTTAACTGTAATGAAGTGGATTACTTCATATAAATAACAATTCCCAGGAGAAAAGATTTAATGGAACCTTTATTACCAGCCGGGGCGTGCTCCTTAGTAAGAGTCGCGCCTAAAATCCAGAGGCTGCAGCCTTTATAGACTTTCTTCCTGCGCGCGCCAAACTTTCCTGTGTGCACCAAGAGATGGGACAGGATTGGTAGGTTCAAACATATACATTTCTATATGGGGGTTCTGATCAAAGCAAGCAAGCAGAGTTACAGAAGCGGATATTTGCGGTTAGCATCTCAGCAGGGGGTGGGGAGAGATTGACCTTTTCCCAGCAGGAATGGCGCCATTCCCCCATTTAACTACCATACATATTTTATAAGCTTGGGGTTCCTGCTGGGGAGAATTGGTGTGGTCTTGTTTCCTTTTCAGTACTGTCATAGAAGCAAACACCCAACTTTTCCTTTTCCTCCTCTTCTATTCTCTGAATGCTGTTCCTCTTTGCCAGATATCTTTCCATTTATTTAGCTCTTCTTAATTTCTTTCAGCAATTTTTTGTCATTTTCACTCTATATGTCTGTGTATAAGTCCTTTACATCCTTGGTTGAATTTATTTCTTTTTTTTTTCTCTTTTTCATGGCATTGTAAATGGAGCTTTTTCTTGATTTTCTTTTCCAGTTTTTCATTGCTGGTGTATAGAAATAAAACTATATTTTTCCATGTTGTCCTTGTACCTTGCCACTTTACTGAATTAATTTGTTAGCTCCAGCAGCTTTCCTGTAGATTCTTTGTCATTTTCTCTACATAGGATCATGTCATGTGCAAGTAGAGACAGTTTTGCTTTTTCTTTTCCAATCTGGATGCCTTCTATTTATATTTTCTTGCCTATTTGCTCTGGTGAGAATATTCAGTACAATGTTGGGGAGCAGTTGTGTAAACAGGCATCCTTGTCTTGTTCCTAATCTTCGTGGGAAAGCTTTCAATCTTTCACTATTGAGTATGATTCTAGCTGTGGCTTTTTCATATATGCCTTTATCATGTTGAATACACTCTTGTTTCCTTTTGATTATTAATTGCATGGCATATATTTTTCAATCCTTTTACTTTCATCCTACCTATTTTGCCATACTTGAAATGAGTTACTTGTAGAAAGCATATTGTTGGATTATGCTTTATGTCCACTCTATCACTCTACTTTTTTTAACAAATCAATTTTATTGATACATAGTAATAAAGTATACAATTCATTGAAAGTGCCCAATCAATGGTATTTGGTATAATCACATAGTTGTGTGTTCATCACTTCAATCATTATTAGAGCATTTTCATTATTTCAAAATAATAATAATAAAAAACAAATAAGAAAATTTCTCACCTCTCAATCTCTCTATTCTTCCCCTGTGTTCATAGCTGCTGTTTCTGGCTGTTCTTGCACAATTATTTATTTGTTTATTAAGCAGTTTTATTGAGATATAATCACATACCATACGATCTATCCAAAGTGTATAAACAATGGCTTTTAATATAATCAAAATGTAGTACATTCATCTAAAAAATTTTAGAACAATTCCATTACTCTAAAAAGAAAGACTCCACACCCTTAACATTCCTTCCTTAGACCGACATAACCACTAATCTCATTTCATCTTTATAAATTGATTTATACTTACATTTTATATAAATGGAATCATACAATATGTAGTACTCTGTGTCTGGTCATCTTCACTTAATATAATGGGGTTTTTGTGGTCTGATAAAAATGGTCTCATATATGCAATTCTACCGGTATTCATATTTCACATAATACATTTATATTTCACATAATATATTTAGTTCTTAATTGGGCAATCATACAGTATTTTTGCTTTTGTGTCTGGCTTGCTTCACTCAAAATAATGTCCTCCAGGTTCACTCATGTTGTCATATGTTTCATGACTTCATTTCTTCTTACTGCTACATAACATTCGATCATGTGTATACTACACAATGTTTGTCCATTCATCAGTTGATGAACACCTGGTTGTTTCCATCTTTTGGCAATCATGAATAATCTTGCTATGAATATCAGTGTGCAGATATTTTTTTATGTCACTGCTCTCAGTTCTTCTGAGATGATTTCAGCCAGTATTATGACCAAGCAATGATATTGCTTGGTCCCATGGCAAGTCAATGTTCAGCTTCCTTAGGAAACAGTCTTCCACAGTGGCTGTACCTTTCTACATACATGGGGAAATAAGACTTACCTTGGCCCACGCACTGCTCCCAGGATAAGTGAAATTAAGTTGGTATCTACTGTGGATAAAAATTGGTATAGGAAAGAGGATCATGTAACATTGTCAATTAAATGGGGCTGTCCCATTAAGTCAAGATTTTCAAAGGAGGTCAGCACATTAATGAAAGGTTGGGCAAAAAAAAATGTGCCCATTTATTTGTCTTCATTCCTGTGATTTCAACTGGGGAAAATATTATCAATAATAGTGGCCTCCCCTAAAAGTTTCTACTAATAGGGATTTTCTTTCACAGTCCTATGAGAAATATAAAAAATACATATAATTTCATGAATTTAAACCTCCACGCAGTCAGAGAACCCCAAAGCCATACCAAAAATTGCCCTGAATGTAGAAGGCAACTCCTACAAACACAGTGAGATTGTAGACACATCAATGGGGAAATTCCTAGGGCCATACATGCATGCTCAAGGCACATGCCCAGAAAGGATTATGGTGGTCCCCACACTTTTGTCTGGAACAATTTTCTAACTCAATATATGGATAAACTCTGAGGAAGAGCATCTGCACAAGTCCACCTGCAACAACTGGGAAAGGCATTTTCTTTTTCCTTTTATTTTGGTAGCTCCTGGCATTCAGGGAAATCTGTCATAATACTGGCTGGATACATATTTAAAAAGCAGACACCTCAAAGTAAAAATTCCTGTAATAACACAAGAAATTATCAAAATATCCAGGTTCCAACAAAAAGTTACAAAACATACAAAGAAACAGGAAGTGATGGTCCAGGAAAAGAAGAAAATATAAAGCAATTGAAACTATCAATGAGGAAACCAGACATGAGATATACCAAAGAAAGACCTTTAAAAAGTGGTCCTAAATATGCTCAAAGACCTAAAGGAAAGCATGCAGAAAAAACTAAAGGAAATCATAAAATCATAGATGGACATGAAAAGAATGTCAGTAAAGAGACAGATTTTATGAAAATGAACCAAACAGAGCTGAAAACCACAGTAATAGAAATTAAAATATCCCTTCAGGGGTTCAACAGTAGATGGAAGCTGGCAGGAAAAGAATCAGTGAACTTGAAGATAAGATGATTGAAATTGAGGAGCTGAAAGAAGAAATAATGAAGAAAAGTGAACACAGCCTGAGGAATCTGTAAGATACCATCAAACACACATATGCACATTGTGAGAATCCCAGGAGTACAAAAAAGAGAGAATGGAACAGATAGAATATTCAAAGAAATATATGCTGATAAATTCCCAAATGTGATGAAAGACAATATGCATCCAAGATGCTAAATGAACTCAAAACAGGATAAATTGAAATAGACACACACCACAGCAATTTATAATCAAAGTTTTGAATGCCAAAGATAAAGAGGATTTTGAAAGCTCCAAGAGAAAGGCAATGTCTCATATACAAGGGAGTAGCAATAAGTTTAATTGTCAATTTCTGACTGGAAAACATAGAGGCAAGACAGCAGGAGGATGACATGTTTAAAGTTCTGAGAACAAACAAATGTCAACCAAGAGTTCTATATCTGGCAACACCAACTTACAAAAGTGTGGAGAGATTAAGACATTCCCAGATGAACAAATCTGAGGGAGTTCATCACCACTAGGCTGATCATATAAAAAATGCTAAAGAAAGTTTTGTAGGTTGAAAGACAATAGATCAAAGCCATATAAGAAATAAGTATCTCTGGCAAGTTCAGGGACATGGGAAAATATAAAGGTCAGTTCTTTTGTGTTTATGGTTTGTTAAGGCTACTTTTTATTTCAATCAGGACCTATAAAGGCAAATACATAAAATGTAATTATAAAACAGTGGTTTGGGATGCATAATGTATAAACAAACTATTTGTGACAAGTACTACATAAATATGGGGGCCAGAGAAGTATAGGAACATAGTTAATGTATACCTTGAAATTAAGTTGGTATCTAAGCAAATATGACTATTAATGATTTGAGATGATAATTTAAGACCCATGATAATACAAAAAAAAATCAGAGAATGTACAGTCCCACAATGACAGAAATTGGAATACATGTGGCAAAGGCTGAAGGGGCAGGTGATATGGGGAATTAATGCTTAGTGGGTATGAGGTTTCTGTTTGGGGAGATGGGAATATTTGGAAGCTGATGAAGGTACCACAACCTTGTAAAGATGGGGTGTTTACAGTGGATAAGATGGGAAAATTCTTGTTGCATATATATATATATATGCACAATTAAAAAAAACAGAATGAACAGCTAAATAGACAATGACAATTAAATGCAATACAGTGAGTGATGTGGTTCAGGTCATTTGCCTCCCATGTGGGAGGTCCCAAGTTTGGTTCCCAGTGCCTCCTGGAGAGGGTGAGCAAACAATGGGAACATAGACAAGAGAACCATCTGTGGGGGGATAAATTAAATTTTTTCAAAAAGTAAACAAATGAAAATCTTAATAAATAAATGCAATACATCTGGGTAGGAGCTATCAAAATGTAATATATAGCTAATTGCATTAGACTTTGTGCTATTGAATTCTCTTGTTTGACAATTAAAGCAGCATGATAACACTATCTGATGAGGTTATTACTATCTGTAGAGGAAATATTTAAGACAAATTCATAATAAATGGGGGGAGGGCAAAGGTACATAAAGGGATACCCTTTACTTGAACTGGTAAAATTTTGATACCAGTAAACAATGAGGACTTTTCTATGTATACAAAAGTATGTATACCATCTAGAGCAACCATTTAAAAAGTTAACAATTAGGTATACGAAAAAACATTAAAACTGGAATTCTAAATATCTTAAAAACCTTCAAGTAACTCATCGGAAATCAGGAAAAACAAAATAGACAAATTAAAAACAGGGAAGAGGGAAAAAATGCCAAAGATATGCACTAACCTGTCAATAAATACATTAAAGATTCATGGTGTATATACATCTATTAAAAGAAGTAGAGTGGGTCTATACCTAGCAAAGGTATTGCTGGGTCCCATGGCAAGTCTATAGTCAACTTCCTTAGGAACTACCAAACAATTCTCCACAGTTATTGTACCATTCTACATTCCCACAACAGTGAATAAGCGTCTCTATCTCTCCACATCCTCTCCAACATTTACAGTATTCTTTTTAATAGCAGCCCTTCTAATAGATGTGAAATGATATCTCTTTCTGGTTTTGATTTGCATTTCCCTAATCACTAGTGATATTGAACATTTTTTCATGAGTTTCTTTGCCATTCATATTTCTTCTTTGGACAATTGTCTTTTCCAGTCTTTTGCCCAATTTATAATTGGATAGTTCATCTTTTTACTTTTCAATTGTATGGTCTCCTTATCATATCCTTTTAATCATGGATATTAAACCCTTATTTTGCCAAATATTGTTTCTCATTAAATCAGCTGTCTTTTCATCCTTTTGACAAAGTCCTTTGAGGTGCAGAAGTGTTGGGTTTTCTTTTATTACTCCTATGTACCAATGCTAGGTGTACCCAGAAAAGCTGAGAGCAGTGACACGAATAGACATCTGCACACTGATGTTCATAGCAGAATTATCCATGATAGGCAAAAGTTGGGAAATTTTCTGTGATTATTTCCTCAATTATTCTTTCTGCTGATTTTCCATTCTCTCCTTCTGGGACACCCAAATGCAAGTTTGTGCATTTTGCACTGTCATTCAATTCTTTGAAAGCCACTTCAATTTTTCTATTCTTTTTCTTTCTCTGTTCTCTTTTCTCCTGTCTTTTCCAATTCAGATGCTTTTCTAATTCACTTATTCTTTCCTTGGCCATTTAAAGTCTGCTGTTATATGCCTTTTATGTATTTGCAATCTCATCCATTGTGTCTTTCATTCCAATAAGAACTGTCACTCTTCTTTGCATGCTGTCAAATTTTTATGTGCACCCAGTGTCTTCTTTTTTTTAAGAAATCAATTTTATTGATGCTTATTAATACAGCATAAATCTATCCAAAGTGTACAATCAATGGTATTCAGTAAAATCACATATTAGTGCATTCATCACTTCAAGTATTCTTAGGGAAGTTTTGTTATTCCAATAATAACAATAAACAAAAAACACAAAAACAAATTCATCACCTATCAATCTCTCTATGCTTCCCCCATCCTATAGAGCTGCTATTCTTTTTCATTCTTTCTAGTTTATTTGTATTTATATTTTGTAAAAACAGTCTTATATATACAATATCACACATATTCATGTTTTACATGAGGTTTTACTATCTTATACAGTCCCATGTTACAGCTTTTAGCTTTTCTTATAGTAATATACATCAATTTAGACTTTCCCTTTCCACCACTGTCATACCCATATAATAGCTCTGCCAGTTACAGACAGCATGATATGCTTTCACTATTTCTATTCATTCCCAAAGATTTACAAATATCCTTTTTACCAGTTCTGCACAGATTAACCCTCAGCTTTCAATTCTCTACCCTCCTTCTATTTTCTGGTGACTTATACTCTAATTATTAACTCCATAATTTTACACAATACATTTAGTTCATAATAGAGCAATCATACCATATTTGTGCTTTTGTGTCTGGCTTGAGTCACTCAACATAATGTCCTCCAGGTTCAGCCATGTTGCCATATGCTTACTGACTTCATTTCTTCTTACTGCTGGGTTATATTCCATCATGTGTATACACCACAATTTGTTTATCCATTCATCAGTTGATGGACACTTGGGTTGTTTCCAACTTTTGGCAATTGCAGATAAAGCCACTATGAACACTGATGTGCAGGTGTCCTTTCATGACTCTGCTCTCAGTTCTTCTGGATATAAACCTAGTAATGGTATTGTGGGGTCCCATGGCAAGTCTATATTTAACTTCCTTAGGAACTGGCAAACAGCCCTCCACAATTGCTGTGCAATTCCCACCAACATTGAATAAGCATTCCTATCCACATCCTTTCCAACATTTTCAGATTTCCAAGTTTTTAATAGCTGCCATTTTAACAGGTGTGCAATGATGTCTCATTGTAGTTTTGATTTGCATTTCCCTAATTGCTAGTAATGTTGAATATTTTTTTCATGTGTTTTTTGCCATTTGTATTTCTTTGGACAATTGTCTTTTCAAGTCTTCTGTCCATTTTTAAATTAGGTAGATTGTCTTTTTATTGTTGAGTTGTATGATCTCTTTGCATATCAAGGCTATTAAACCCTTATCAGATATGTGATTACCAAATATTTCTCCCATAGAGTCAGCTGCTTTTCTCCCTTTTGACAAAATCCTTTGAGGTACAAAAATGTTAAATTTTGAGGAGGTTCCATTTATATTTTTCCTTTTGTTTCTCTTGTTTTGGGTATAAGGATTAAGAAACTACCACCTCCCACAAGATCTTGAATATGCTTTCCTACATTTTATTCTAAGAAATTTATGGTAATCACCTTTATATTTAGGTCCTTGATCAATTTTGAGTTAATTTTTTATAAGATGTAAGATAGAGGTCTCATTTCTTTTTTTTTTCTTCAAAGATTTATTTATTTATTTATTTATCACCCCCTCCCCTTGCTGCTTGTGTTTGCTGTGTCCATTTGCTGTGTTTTTTCTGTGTCTGCTTATCTCCCCCATTGCTGTGAGGTTTTGCTGCATCAGCCCACTGCACTGCGCAGGTCATTTCTTTTGGATATAGATATCCAGTTCTCCCATCACCATTTATTGAAGAGATCTTCTGGCCCAGATGGGAGGGATTGAACGCCTTGTCAAAAATCACTTGACTGTAAATGTGAGGTACTATTTCTGAGTTCTTGATTCAGTTCCATTGGTAAACGTGGCTATATTTTTGACAGTATCATGCTGTTTTTACCACAGTAGCTAAGTAATATGTTTTAAGGCTGGAAGTGAGAGCCTTCCAAATTCGTTCTTTTTAAAGAACTTTTTGGCTATTTGGGCACGTTAACTTTCCAAATAAATTTGATAATTCATTTTTCCATTTCTGCAAAAATGTTGGGATTTTTATTGTAATTGCATTGAATCTCTAAATCAGTTTGCGTAGAATTGACATCTTAACAATATTTAGTCTTTCAATACATGAACATGAAATATCCTTCCATTTATTTAAGCCTTCTTCAGTTTCTTTTAGAAATATTTTGTAGTTTTCTGAATACATGTCATTTATGTCCTTGGCTAAGTTTATTCCTAAATATCTGATTGTTTTCATTCCTATTATAAATGGAATTTTTCCCCTGATTTCCTCCTCAGATTGCACATCAGTAGTGTATAGAAACACTATTGATTTTGCTTATGAATTTTGTATTCTGCCACTTTCCTGAACTTGTCTATTAGTACTAGTAACTTTGTTGTGGATTTTTCAGGAGATCTAGATGTAGGATCATGCCATCAGCAAATAGTGGAATTTTACTTCTTCCTCTCCTATTTGGGTGCTTTTTGTTTCCTAAGCTAGGCTAATTGCTCTAGCTAGATCTTTTAGAACAATATTGAATAACAATGGTGACAATGGGCACACTTGTCTTGTTCCTGATCTCAGCAGGAAAGCTTTCTGTCTTTCACCATTGAGTTAAATGTTAGCCATAGGTTTTTCTTATATGCCCTTTACCATATTGAGAAACTTCCTTCTATTCCTATCGGTTGGAGAGATTTTATCAAGGGTGCTGTATTTTGAAAATACCTTTTCTGCATCAATTGAGAAGGATCATGTGATTTCTCTTCTTCAATTTGTCAATGAGGTTTAGTACACTAGTTGATTTTCTTGTGTTGAACCACCCTTGAATACCTGGGATAAAACCCACTTGATTGTGATGTATAATTTTTTAAATGTGCTTTTGGATTCTATTTGCAAGTATTTTCTTGAGGACTTTTGCATCTATATTCATTAAAGATATTGGTCTTTAGTTTTCTTTTTTGTAGTATCTTTATCTGATTTTGGTATGAGGGTGATATTGCTTTCATACACTGAGTTTTGTATTGTTCTTTCCTCTTCAATATTTTGGAAGCACTTGAGCAAGATTGGTATTAGATAAATTTTGAATGATTGGTAGAATTCAACTGTGAAGCCATTTGGTCTCAGGCTTTTCATCATTAGAAAGTTTCTGATAACTGTTTCCATCTCTTGACTTGTGATTGGTTGATTTGTTGGGGTCTGCTATTTCTTCTAGGGTCCATGTATGTGGCTTGTGTGTTTCTAGGAATTTGTCAATCTCCTCTACATTGTCTAATTTTTTGACATGCAGTTTGTATTAATCAGCAAAAGGGGTGTTGAAGCAAACTACTAGAAATCTGTTGGTCTTTATAAAGGGTAATTATTTGGGGTAGAGGCCATAAAATTACCATAAAGCATAAGTTACTTCCCTCACCAAACTCTGTGAGGGGTCCGGCTTCCTGGGTTCCTCTCTTCCCGTGGCTTGGTTCTCTCCAGGTTCCAAGTGCTTGTTCTCTCCACAAGATCAGCTGTAGACTACGAGGCTCTCTAGCCTTTGCCTTTCTCCACAAGTCCAGCTGTGTGTCAGGCGAATGGCTCATCACTTTTCTTGGGGCCTTCTCTCATTCCTCACTACTAATATCCTCTGTTTGCTTACTTCCCGGGGCTCCAGCTCAAGACTCCACATCAGAACTCCAATATCAGAACTCCAACTCAAAACTCCAACTCTGTCCTTTGCTATGACTTTTATCTTTGATTTCCTACCCACCAAGGGGTGGAGCTCAATGCCCTTCTGATGTGGCCCAATCAAAGCCCTCATCATAACTTAATCATGCCCAGATGAACAGACCAGTTTACAAGCATAATCCAATAACAATTTTTTGGAATTCATAACTCTATCAATTGGTCAAACTGCTACACAGTTCATAGTATATTCTTATGAGCTCTCTTATTTCTGCAGGGTCAGTGCTAATGTCCCTCTCTCATTTCTGATTTTATCTTATTGCATTTTCTCTCTTTTTCTGTCAGTCAAGCTAATGTTTTGTTGATTTTGTTGATCTTCTCAGAGAAATAACTTTGGTTTTCTTGTACCTCTCTAATTTTTTTGTTCTTGATTTCATTTATTTATGCTCTGCTCTTAACTATTTCTTTACTTCAGCTTGGTTTGGGATTAGTTTGCTCTGATTTTCCCAGTGTGCAGCTAAAGCTTCAATTTTAGCTCTTTCTTCCTTTTTAATGTAAGCATTGAGGGCTATAAATTTCCCTCTCAGCATTGTCTTTGCAGTGTCCCATAGGTTTTGATATGTTGTGTTCTCATTTTCATTTGTCTCAAGATATTTGCTGAATTCTCTTGAAATTTCTTGTTTCACCCAATGATTATCTAAGTGTGTTGTTTAATCTCCATATATTTATGAATTTCTCTTTTTCCATCCATTATCAATTTCCAGCTCATTCTCTTATGATTAGAGAAAGCATTTTCTATAATTTCAATATTTTTCAACTTATTGAGACTTGTCTTTTGACCCAATATATGGTCTATCTTGGAGAAGGATCTATGAGCACTTGAAATAAAAGTACATCCTGCTATTTTGGGATGCAATTATTCTACAGATGTTGTTAGGTCTAGTTCATTTATCAGATTATTCAAGTGCTCTGTTTCTTTATCCTCTGTCCAGATGTTCTATTCAATACTGAGAGTTTCCAACTATTACTGTAGAGACATCTATTTCTCCCTTCAGTTTTACCAGTGTGTGCCTCATGTATCAATTTACCAGTGTGAGCCTCATGTATCTTAAGGCACTCAGGTTGGGTGCATAAATATTTAGTACAGTTATTTCTTCTTGCTGAATTGCCCCTTTTATTAATATATAATGACCTTCTTCATCTCTTATAACAGTTTTTCATTTGAAATCTATTTTGTCTAATATCAGTATCAATACTCCAGCTCTTTTTTTTTTTTTTTGGTTACTATTTGTATGGAATACCTTTTTCCAACATTTCACTATTTTTAAAAAGGTTAATTTTATTTATTAATTTCTCCCCACACCCTTGTTGTTTTGCATTTGCTTTGTCTGTTTGTTGTGTGCTGGTCTTCTTTTAGGAGACACCGGGAGCCAAACCTGGGACCTCCAATGTGGGAGGGAGGGGCCTAATTGCTTGAGCAACCTCTACTCCCTGCTTTGGTGTGTTTCTCATTATGTTTTCCTCGTGTCTTTTGTTGTGTCATATTGTTGCATCAGCTCACCATGCCTGCCCTTTGTGTCAGTTCGTTGCCTTGGTTGTCTTCTTTAGGAGACACTGGTAATGGAACCTGGGACCTCCCAGGTGGTAGGCAGGAGCTCAATCACTTTAGGCACATCCGCTTCTCCAATCTTTCACTTTTAACCTGGTGTCCTTACATAAAAGGTGAATCAGCGGTAGACAACATATAGACAGCTGATATTTTTTAATCCATTCTATCAGTCTCTGTCTTTTGATTCAGGAGTTCAAGCCATTAACATTTATATTGTTATTGTAAAGGCATTACTTACTTCATCCATTTTGTCTTTCATCTCTCTGTTGTCATATTGTTCTATTGTCTGCTTTCTTATCCTTTATTTTATCCTTCTGATAATTTTCATTTCTACACTTTTCTCCAAATCTCTTACCTTTGTTTTTTCCTTTCAGTCTATAGCACCCCTTTTAGTGTCTCTTGTCATTCTGGTCATTTGGTAACATATTTTATTGTTTTTTGTTTGTCTCTGAAGACTTTGAACTCACCTTCACTTTTGAAGGACAGTTTTGCCAGATGCAGAATTCTTGCCTGGCAGTTTTTCTCTTTCAGTACCTCAAAAACATCATACCACTTTCTTCTCTCCTCCATGGTTTTTGTCGAGAAGTCAGCACCTAATTTTATTGAGTTTCCCTTGTATGTGATGCTTTGGTTTTCTCTTGATTCTCCCTGAATCTTCTCTTCATATCTGATATTTGTCATTATGAATAGTAGGTGTCTCGGGGTAGGTCTATTTGGATTTATACTGTTTTGGGTGCATTGTCCTGCTTGGATATTAATATTCATATCTTTCAAAAGGGTTGAAAAGTTGTTGGTCATTATTTTCTCAAATATTCCCTCTGACACTTTTCCATTTTCCTTCTAGCATACCAATAATGCAAATGTTTATGCATTTCTCATTATCATTCTTGAGACTCTATTTAATTTTTTCCATTCTCTTCTCTTTCTGTTCTCCTGCCTTTTCCAGTTCAAATATTCTGTCTTCAAAATCAATAATTCTGTCTTCAAGCAATTCATATACACTCTTGTGTGCCTCTAATGTAATTTTAATCTCATCCATCACATGTTTCATTCCCAAAACATCTGTTACTTTTCTTTGCAGTCTTTAAAATTATTCTATATGCTCACTGAGTGTCTTCTTAATATCCTTTATTTCTTTAATCATATTTTCTTAATTCTTTGAAGTAATTTAGGAGACTTGTGTGATTATCATTGATTAATTGTCTTAAATCCTGTATCTCTTCAGTATATTTGGTTAGTTCCTTTGACTGGGCCATCTCTTCCTGTTTCCTAGTATCACTTTTTGCTGATATCTAGGCATCAGAATATGTTGGTGAATTTACTCTGATGCTCAATTTCCCTCTTTTGCCTATTGTGTTTTTCTCACAGTTCTTCTTTGATATTTTGTTCAGCTCATTATTTAAATTTGCCCAGCTTAAGTTATCAAAATTGGGTCAGGGACTCTCTAATGAGGAGCAGATATTCTTCCAGGACTAGGATACAGACAAAATGGAAAATTATTTTGTGCATGCAATTTCCAGATTGGCCAGCAGATGGTGCTTGTCAGTGTACCTTTCCACTGAGGTGTTTCAGTCCTGGGTTTCCTATGTTCCTGTTTTGAATCTCCAGAGCAGAGATTCAACGTGGGTTCTGCTGGCCAAATTCAGTGAAGTGAAGCCATCTAACTCTCCATCTGTTTTCTCTTCAAACAGCTGACAGGTTGGAAGATGTCTGTTCCCCTCTCAGCAGCAGTGAGCCAGGTGTTTTACCCCTATTTAACATCTTGGGTGTGGGGGATGGGAACCCTTTCAGGTTGCCACAGCGACTTGGTAATCACATTTATTGTTTCAGCTTCTGCATCTCTCTGTCCCTCACCCTCCTGCGAGATGTGTAGCATTGTGCTGGTCTGCTGACCCCCACAGCTGGTCCCTTAGACAATTGTTGGCTCTTTATCTGTTGTTTTGTGAGAGCATTGAGCTCTGCCTGTTAGTCACTATCTTCCTACAATCCCCAGTGTCTTCTTAATATCCTTAATCTCTTTAACCATCTCATTAAATTTATTAATGAGATTGTTTGGATATCTTTGATTAGTTTTCTGAAATCCTGTGTTTAGTCTGGAGGTTTAATTTGTTTGTTTGACTAGGCCATCTATCCCTGTGCAGTTTGGTCATTTTTTAAAAAATGCTCCTACCAATCTCTGTTTTTTTAATACAGCAGGTAAGTCTTTTGCATGTACAATAATTCTGATATGGAGGAGTTATTTGTCATATCTCTTTGTTTTCTAAATATCATATATTTTTGTTTCTCATGTCCTACTCCTTTGAGGTTAAATTGATTTTTTTGTATTATACAACTTTTATTTCTCATTTTCTTTTTTTGTTGTTGTTGTGTGGATATTTTAAATTATTTTCTTAGTGATTACCTTAGGTGTTACAATGAACTTGTAAATATTATAACAGTCTCAGTTGAGCTACTATTATAAAGAAGAATATTACTATTCTTAATCGTAATATCTACTATTATAGAAGAATATTATACAATGTCTGTAATCTTAGTCAGCACCATCAATCCCTCTTTTTGTTGTTATTATCACACTTACATGTTTATATATTGTGTTACCATGCCTACTTCTAAGTTTAATATTAGGATCAAATGAGATATATATTACTTGTAAAAATACTTTGAAAAACTATTACTGCAAATAACTATGGTGAAATTATTTTAAACAGTCTGTATATTAAAACAGAGAAGGCAATGGTAAATCCATTTATCAGATAAGGAATTAATATATAACTAGTTCAGTGTTAGAAATCACTTTCCAGCATATCCTGATATAAAACTCTCTACTTAGACTTGTAAAACAGAGAATGTCAATGCAACCTAGACATGTAATTTCCTCCATCAAACTGCAATCATTGCTAAGTAGGCCAGTTAATAACCACAAAATTAGTCAACACTTTTTCCTTGTGAAACCTTATTATAACACCAGTTTTCTAAGATGCTGTGTATAATATATTTATAGATGATAAAGTAAAAATAAAATTTTTTTTATTTTAAATACTTGATCAAGTTAGCCTTATCTATTACTAAATAGGAGACATATTAAAAGGTAATGGATAATGAAGTTGAATCCCTCTATAAAGTGACAATTAAAATAGAGAAACCTATTTCAAATAGAAGTGATACTGATATTTTTGTATTAATATATAATTATGTAAAAAGGAAAAGTAGCTTAGGAAATATTTGGGAGGATAGAAGCTAATTTAAATTTTAGAGAAAAAAACTTTAAGTGAAATATAATTTCATACTCTAAAAACAAAGAAGGCTCTGCTAAATAAAATTACTAAATATATCTTGTGTAAGAGCAGAGAAATTGAGTTTACACAGTATGTGGATTTCCATTACTAAAAAGCTGCTATTTCATTTTTCCACAAAATAATCCATTTGCATAGGCTAAAAGGAGGACCAAAGATGAGAGTTCTGTTTTAAAATTCAAGCAACTCACATTTCACAGATCAATAAAAATTTAGATGAAGTTCCTATCTTGAAAGAAATTAATTAGATTAAAAATAGTATCATGTCATAGAAAAATTTTAAAGGAGTAAAAGAGTCTCCTGCATAAGTTATTCATGGGATAATTTTCTACTTATCTAGAGGAATAGTCAGTATTAAATCTTGGATGCTCAGAAGTATATGTTAAATCAGTATCATCAAAAATATTTCATTTTTAGATATATAGTGGGCATTTTTCTAAATCTCAAACCCTCCATTTTTGAAAATGTTAACATTGATTGTAAACTTGCCATTTGCCAGAAATAACATTTTAACCACAAATAAAAGCATGGGAGATTAGATTAGCAAAAGATACCAAGATTTTTTAAATGTAAAGGAGATATGAAGTATTTAATTAATCAGAAAGTTGTATTGAGCAAAAATCAGGTTTATTTTTATTTTTATTTTATTCTTTTTAAAGATTTATTTATTTTATTTATTTATTCTATTTTATTTTTTTTAAAGATTTATTTATTTTATTTATTTATTCTTCTATTTTAATCATCTTAAGCTTTTTCTACATATAAAAGGTCACAATGTTTTACTATTCCCAAGACTTTTTTTTTTTTAGTGGCTTAGTGCATTGCTTATAACTCCTTAATATTTAGTGAGCAACTGAATATTTTGTTCTTTAGGATTTATTTTCCCTTAGATTGTTAAAAAAAATAGAAATAAGGAAGGTTACTTCATTGCATTTATTAGTTTTATATATGAAGTATAATATAGTTTGTCATAATTTTTTCCATGTTACCTTTGTTTCTACATTAGAAAACATCTAAAATGAAGAATAGCAGGTACTTTTTTCCTATAGATACTCAAGAATAATTGCCAGCACAAAATCCACAAACCAGTGAGACCTGTGGAAAAGGATATGAAGATTGAGATTGAGAATTTTAGAAGAAATTTAAGTACACAACCTTTTCCTTGATTTCATCTACATGATTTCTCTAGTTGGAGGGTAAAGATTGTGTTAAAGAAGGCATGTCCTTATTAGATGTATCTTCACGGTCATCTGAATTAACCAGGGTATGTCTTATAGGTTATAGGACTAATGACATTATCAACTGCATAAAAAGAGAGTCCTCCATGGAAACAGTTCTTTTTCTAAAGCAAGAAAAGATGCTCTGAGCACCGGAATGTGATGAAAGCATGATCAATAAATCTTGTTTTCCCTGCATTTTTAGTCTCAGTTGTGAATATAAAAGAAAATTTTAACCATAAGAAGGCCATCCTTATTTATTTTGTAAATGATTTTGTTATTCAAAATGTAATTGTTAGATTTGACTACAGGCATTTAGGCCCAGGCTGTCTGAGGTTAGGTTAGGTTAGATTAGGTTACTCTGGACATACAGTTTCTCTGGATTCATAATACATTAGTACTTTTCAAAGGGAAACTTTCCTAAAATCATTAAGGGAATAGTTTTATACAATTATACCAGTAGGAAGGACAAAAAAAGAAACAAGTAAATGTATAGTGATAAATTATGTGAGTGACCTAAAAGAAATGAATTCCGTGTTTAGATCTGGATCAACGTCTTAGTCAGGTTCTGTGTCCACGTAATCATGGACAAAACAGGTACTTTGACTCACTCCTATTGGAGACAGATGTGGCAAATACTCAGAGGGACATGAGAAATGTTCTCAGTATGATTCTGTTGAAATGAATTTTTGTGAATTATAATGGACAATAAACATCAGGTGAGTGAGAGGCTGAGGTGTGGATAGTGAATTCAATTCTATGAAGATTTCTTTATGGTAGGAGAACCTGTAAGGGGGGCATAATTGTGTAAACAAAGTATGTGAAGATACTTTGACAATGGGTGGGGTCTCTCTGATGATCAAAATGATAGATGGCATTGCAGGTAAAACTTAGGTGTAAGCCTTAAGAAATCTGAACTGGGGAAATAGGCAGAAAAACTCTGTGCTTTTCTAGCCATGTAATATTTAACATTACTAAAGATTTCTGAACCTCTGTTTATTTAATTTGCTAAATAGGTAAATAGCTTTAATCAGCAGGTTATTGTGAGGATTAAATAATCAAATATGTAAATATCCAAAAACATTTCTGGCAACCATTGTTTTTCTAGGCTCAGGTACAAATGGGTAAGTTAATCTGACTTGTTTCTGACAATGTCATCATTAGTCCATGAAATGCATGTACTTAACAGTGGTTTAGTAGAGAATTTACAATATAGAAGACCTTTCACAGGTCTTCAGCAGAGATGTTACAGCTGAGGATGATTAATACAAGATACAAGTTCAGCTGCCACTTTACTAAAATATCATATTATGAAAATTTATTTTCTCCCTAATCCTTCTTTCTAAATTATTTAGCCCTACCAAATTCTGGGGATCCTGAGACATTATGACCCATGTACTTCTAATATTTTCTGACACAGAGGATTTTCAGGACTAGATTTGCATGAGGGAGCCATTGATCTCTCAAAATGGAAAAAGTTCTTGAATTAATCAACCCAATAATGAAATACATTCTTCACTATTTTGGGTGATAGCAAAGTCCAGAGGGACAAGATCTAGAATTCAGTGTTGAGAAAATTATAGTTTGACATCACATGTGGAAGAACCAAGATGATTTAGGGCAAGTGTACCTCTGAAGGACAGGTATAAGGTGAAGCAGGAAGGGAGTGAGAGTCCCTTGTTTTTCTTATACTTTCTCCCAAAACGTTTATCCTATTCCTGTCCCTCCATTGTATTTTGGAAGCAGATAACTTATTTTCTAGGTTTCTCTAGGTTGTGTCCAGAGGGTAGAATGTAGTGGTTTGAAGTTGATTTCATGGGCTCATGAATGTATAAAACTCAATAACTTTAATGTTCTTATCTGTAAAATGAAGGTATTCATATCTTCTTAGAATAACTAAGTCCTTATTCTTGACACTGGGAGAGGAGTGTCCTCATCCCAATCCTCATGAAGCACACTTCATGTTCCTGTTGATTGGGCTGAGGTTGCTTTCAGGTGAAGGGTTCAGATTCATGACAGGTGGGTCTGGAAATTGGGGACAAGACCAGAGTTTCATAGCTTCTTTCTCCATTCTTAACTTTGTTCACCTAGTGCTTATCTGCTTGTGAGTGAAAACCCAGAGGGAGACAGTTGTCAGCTGCACAGTTGACAATGCAACCACTGGTGACTTAGGGAATTCTTCCTTCTACTGAAATTGCCCATGTGTTGTCAGCAGATGTGCAGGTTTGTCCTATTGGCATGGGTAGTCTAAGCTTCTTTAAGAGATATTCAAGGATCTGAGCTGCAGTTCAGTTTATCCAAGCCTCTCAAATGGTGATTGTGTGTTAGGGGTTCATCAGTAATCTTCTTTCCAATATTACACAAATATGCTCCAGACTCCACTAAGGCTCTGTATTCACTGGAGAGATAAGAGAAGATTTTTCTCATCCAGCCCAATTTTTCATTGGAGAAATTAAGAACTCATTAATCATGTTAATGCCTGCAATTGTCTTTGGCATGCAGTGAACAATGGAGGTTGATATGAGTAAGAGAAATTTACAGACAGTAGGGAGGCTGATGTTTCAGTAGATGAGTTCAATCAGTGCAGTGTTACAGATGCTAGCATTCAGGGCTGTCCATTATTGAGAGGAGCAAATTGAAGGTTAGGTAATAGAAGAAATAGAGGAATCATTTATTTCCCCCAATTTCTTATTTCTTAAAGTATTGATATATATTTGCAGTTTGAAATCTTTTCTAAAAGGATAACTAAAATTCTCCTTATCCACTTGGCCCCAATTGCCCAATTTTGAGTTTTGTAGATACATTTTATTCAAACATTATAAATGGAAGTAATTAAAAGAAGTATTGTTTCTTTAATTTTGGAGTGCATTCAAGAAAAAGATTTATAAGGTATAGAGTAAAATTCATGGACTTGTGAAAATTGATATAGAATTGCAGAGACCAGAATGGTTCAAGAGGTGGTGAAGATCCATGAGAGACAATGAACTTGGGTATTTGGAGGTCCCAAGGAAAGTTGAGCACATTGGGTCCCAATGAACATGACCTGGAATGGTCAGGCTAAGACCATCCTACAGTACTGGAGACTCAGGGGTCTATGGTTTGTCCTGCTGAACTTTCTGTACTTATATGTTTTGGTTTTTTTTAAAGATTTATTTATTTTTTATTTATTTATCCCCCCCTTGCTGCTTATACTGCTGTGTCCATTTGCTGCATGTCTTCTCTGTGTCTGCTTATCTCCCCCTTGCTGTGAGGTCTTGCCGAATCAGCCCACGGCATCGCGCGAGCCAGCCTGCCCTCACAAGGAGGCGCTGTGAAGCGAACCCGGGGCCTCTCATATGGTAAACAGGTGCTCTATCCATTGCACCACATCCACTTCCTGCCGTGAGGTTGCTGCATCAGCCCACCGCACTGCTCAGGCCGGTGTGCCCTCACAAGGAGGCCTCGGGATGCGAACCCGGGCCTCCCATATGGTAAACAGGGGCTCTATCCACTGAGCCACACCCGCTTCCCTGTACTTATATGTTTTGATGGATGTTTAGGTATAAAGCACTTTACATATAAGCTTATTGGATCTTTCATAACCTGTAACAGGTTGTGAAATGATTTCATAGATGAGAGGACACTAAGATCATCTGGGGTAATAATCGAACCCTAGTTTTGATACAAAAGTGGTAAATCATAGATAATACATGCTTGTGACGAGTTTGTAAATTTACATTAAGTTTTGTGGAAAAGGGTATTGGAATGATGAATGCTGAAGTCCAATTTGTGTAGCACCACCTGGAAATCATAAAGGCCAATTTATTAGGAAGTTTCTAGGTTTTTTTCATACCACATATCTTGTGATATTCTTTTATAATTGGGCTTTACACATTTTGGTTGTGTATGTGTCTCTCTGTGTGCAAGGCAGGTGACAATTCAGCACTGAGAATGATCTAACTTGAAACTCACTCAGTTTTAGTTTTTTGTAAACTGTCATCGCTACTTCAGTGCCATTCTCTCAAAGATTTTATTCTGGACATTGGTAGCAAGGGCACTATGTAAATTTGAATGTCTGTGATGTTTTTAGTAGTTAGTGAACCTGAAAGATGTAGTTACAGACATCACACAGGAGGAGTGGACCTTGCTAGACACATCCCAGAGAAAGATGCTCAGTGATATGATCCTGGGGAATATCTGCCATCTGGTCTCAGTGGTTGAGTCTCTAAAATTTACCTATCTATAATTCCTCTATTTTCTTAAGAAACCAAAAGAACAGCTTGTCAATATTGTTTTATATGCTTTTTTATTTTATTTTATACTTTCTATGTATATTTTATTTTATTTTATAACATGCACAACCACCTATAAGGAAACTGTTTCTTTACTTACTATTTATATCTAGTTTCCACCCCACTAAAATGTAATCTTCTTGAACACAAATTTCATGTTTTTCTTCTACTCAATGTCAAACACTC
>JAQZBX010029505.1:0-27267 GCA_029593785.1 Cabassous unicinctus | reverse complement strand
AGTTAATACAGAAGTCAAGAATCCTTTGTTTTTGTGTTTAGGTTGCTCCACAGATATTTTTCAGGTCAACCATTAATTATACCAGAAGGGATTCAAATATTTCCAATATGCAATCATTATTGTAAGGCCTTGGGGTTTTTTGACATCACAGTAGAGAAATCTCTCTCCTTTGTGTCCAGTTTATTTGTTTTATGAGTAATTTCACTTTACAGTTTACCAAACTGTGTTCAGATTCTTGTTGAGTGTGGACTGACTTGGCTGTGAATATTTGGAAATTTCACTGAGTTAGCAAAATAGGGAAGAAGCACTAACTGAGGCCATAGTTTTCCTGCAAGTTAGAACTCCCCTAGGGAATTTGGTCTCTCATTCAACAGTTATCAACTATTTATATGAAGATGTAGAAGAGCTTTTAAATAGCAGCTCACCTACCAACCTTCCATCTTTCTCCTAATATCTCACTTAGAGCACACATCACTGTGAAACCTTACTTAGACTTCAAAGTTTGAACATAATTTCATCCTCAAACTACATCATTTTCTCCCATGATATTACAACTTCTTATCCAATAAAAATTAATAAAACTGTAAAGCATAATTTACAGATATCTGCATATTCTCACTTGCAATCAAATGGTCAAATGAACACAGAGTTCTTTAATGAGCTGCTGTCACTTCATTCAATATATTACCCAATTTGGAGGGTGAGTATAAAGGACATGCCTATAGACTTCTGTATTTACAGAAATAGTTTATTAATTATACTTTGAGGCTAAATGTATAACCCAAGGCATCATGGATATTTCTTATATTAAGTTAGTGTGGATTTATTATTGTCTCATGCATAAAAGCCTCCCAAGTACTGACATTTATCTACTAGAGAAATACTAAAAAATATATATCATAAATAAATATATGCTTGTTACATTACAAAATGTAAAAATTATTGCTGAAAGTCATTTTCTTCTCAGGAGCAAAATATGACCAAATCCTGCAAGGGAATTTCAATCCAAGAAAAATGTCATCATATTTACTCATCTGTTTGTAAATCAGAGCTTCTGTTAGTTGTTTAAACATGGCAACATTAAGAATGTAATGCTGAAATGATATTTTGATGAGTACATTTACATCTTCACCTTTACTGGCATATCTGGGAATGCATATGGCTCCCTGAGATTGTGTTCTTTAATAAATCTGACAGACTACCTGAGAATAGGCTTAGTGCTATTATAACCCCCAACATTTTATTACTCTCTCCATCATTGAAAAGAAAATAATTTCCTTTAAAGGTAGGAATGTCAGGAAATCTATTCTCAGGTGGAGGAGATGATATTCTAAAGAACCAGGACAGAGTGAAGTGCTGTACCACTTGGAGCATGAATTTTTAAATATTGCTGTATATGCCACTAAGTGAATAAAATGTTCCTTGGTGAGAAACATTCAATAATCATTAAGGAATTTTTAGAATAATGGGAGTTTACCAAAAAATCAGCAACACAGGCTTCAGTGGGGACTGTGTCCTTAGATACAGAGGATGAAGCATCTGCATCAGACTCAGGTCAGGAGAACAACTCTGTTACTCAGTAACATTGCTCATATTTTAAAACTTTCACATCTACTAAGAATTTGTGAGATTAAATCATTTATTTTGTAAATATAATACTTTAGCATAGTGTATGAATTTTTTATTATCATTTGGCATTTTCACTCAGATAAGCAGACAGTTGATTGATTATATGAGGCTACATCTTACAGTGAAGACCTTATCCTTCCAGATTTTTCCTCTCTAAACACACCCATTAAATTAAAGGAAGTATTCACAAACTAATGAAAATTTGCAACATTATATTATAATTGGAAGGGGAATATATGCTTTTTTATCTTTAAACACATCTTAATTTATCACATAAATTTCTGATCTTTCCAAATTAACACTATCAATCAAGATGGATATATGAAGGTGTTGATATTTATTGACCAATGTCTCGATCCAATTTTTAATATTCTTTCAGTTTGCATAGCTATCATTCTATCAAAACATCTTTATAGTAATATTTTCAGTATGTGTGAGAATAATTGCTAAAAATGAAAATAGTCCAATAAAATGTTACCTTATTTTTAGAAATATTACACACTGTTATAAAATAACCATAAGTTTAGTTTATTAAAATTTTTTCCACTGTAAGTAAGTCATTAGAGTACATTCTTTTTAATTCTTTCCATACTTTCTTCTTATAATTATACTTATTATATTTTATAACATCGTAGTCAGTCTTTAAAAGTATCTATGCCTGTTTTTGATATATGGATGATGGCTTTATACATTCAGATCTATCAATTTTTTTGGCTTTTTGTTTTTACATTAAAATATTATTGATATACAGTAAACTGCATATATATAAATCCTACATCTTGTCAAAATTTGACATATGTATAGCCAATAGAGATATTACCCCAAACAAAACAATGAGCATATCAATGATTACTAAGAATTTGATTGTGCTCTTTTTGATCTTTCCGACCTAACCATCCTCCAATTTTGTCATTCACATTCACTGAAAAACAGGGATATCTGTTTGATTACTATTGATTAGTTTGCTATATTTGGAATTTTATATAAATGTATTTATTTTCACCTGGCTATTTTGCTCAGAATACTCTTTTGTGAGTCATTCATGTTTCTTTTCAGGATTTACAGTTCATTCCTTTTTAATTCTGGAATAAAATCCAAAGCATGGTTATACCACAATTTATTACCTATTGTTAGATATTTTGTCAATTCAGTTTTGGAGGTAATTATAAATAAAACTGCTATAAATATTCATGCAAAAGTCTCTAATGACATGTACTTTCATTTGTATTGGGTAAGTACTAAGGAATGGAATGGCTGGGTTTGGAAGGTATATTTTCAAATATTTTAAAAACTGCCAAACAGGATTTCAAAGTTGCTGAATGATTTTACATTCCTACAAGTAGTAGAGAAATGTGAAGTTCATCCACATCATTGGTATGATCAGTTTTTATAGTCTTAGGACTGTAGTAGGAGTGTAATGTTAACCCCTTTATACCTTGCAATTATAGTTTGCATGTACTTAATAGCTAATATGGTTGAGGAACTTTTGGTGTGCTTCTTTATCATATATCATCCTTGGTGAAGTGTCAGTTTAAGTTAATCCCTATTTTATGATTTTTTAAATTATATTTTTTATTTTATTTTAAAGATATTTCGATTACATTAATGTTGCATAAAAATATAGGGGATTCCCATATGCCCTGCTCCCTACACCTCCCAAATTTTCCCATTAGGTGGTATATTCATCACAATTGATGAAAACATTTTGGAGCATTGCCACTAAGCACAGACTACAGTTTATATTGTAGTTTACACTCTCTCCTGCACAATTTTGTAGGTTATAGCAAGATATGTAATGGCCTGTATCTGTCATTGTAATGTCTTTCAGGACAATTTCCAACTCCAAAAATGCCCCCATATTTCACATGTTTTTCCCTCTCCCTGCCCTCAGAACCTCCAGTGGCCACTGTCTCTATATCAATGATATAATTTCTTCCATTGCCAGAATCACAGTAAGTCTGTAGTAGAATACCAGTAAGTCTACTTTAGACCATTGTTCATTCCTCAATCCTTAGGATGCTGGGCTGGTGATGCCCACTCTACTCTAAATGAGAGGGGGCTTCGATCCCATGGGGCAAATTGATGGGACTCTCTTGCCTGCAGTTGTAGGCTCTCTCGGTTCCTTGGGATGGTCATTATTCATTATCATCTCCTTGTTAGCTGTCCTGGGTGAGTCCAATGAACTGGAGAGTAGGTGTTGCAATTCTGTTGAGATTCAGGGCCCAGCTGGCACATGAGGGTCCAAATATTTTAGTCTCTTGGAGGTACAGCTATCCATTCTAGTAGAAATTATAGGTTCAAATAAAAGGGTCAGAAGAACCATGTTTAGGGAAACCACAAGTGAGTCCAACTCTGTCACATGGGAAAGCATGAATTCCAAAGTAGGGCACACTAGCAAGGCATCCAACTCCTGAGCTATTTACCCTGACTAAATTGTCTGGATATTTCCAGAGCCCTCAGAAGACCCACTATTTGAGGTAGTATTTACTTTGGCAGTCAATGAGATCCTGCTGAGACAAGCATAAGCATAATGTCTGGAATGACCTCCCCACTTACTTTGAAGTCTTTTAACCATATAAACTCATTTGTCTTTATGTTTTCCACCTTTTGTCAAGGTCTTTTTCCAGTTGCATTGCTAGTTGGTGTTTGGCAGTAATCCCTCAGTGCCAGAGAGGCTCATCTCCAAGAGTCATGTCCCATGCTGGTGGGAAGGAAATGCATTTATATGCTGACTTCAGCTTAGAGAGAGACTACATTTGAGCAACAAGGATGTCCTCAGGTAACTCTTAGGCACCTTATAATATTAAGCTAAGTTTCAATTTCAAGAGTAAAGGTTCATAAGTATAGTCATCTATATTAAGGGCCCATGAATGAACCACCCTCCTTCACTAGTCATTGCCCTTGTACTCAGGGGATTCTTTCTGTTCCACTAGAAAATGTGGCAGAGCTCCCTAGATTGGGAATTCCATATTCTGTTGGGTATTGTGTGAATATTGACCCACCAGTGACAATGCCCCATGAACAACTGAACAAATTTTACATGCCTTATATGTATGCCCAGGTGACCCTCCTCCAATGTATCCCCCATCACTGACACCCCAAAAAAATGATTCTCCCCTGCCACAGTTGTAACCCTTCTGTGATCCAAAACGTCTTAAAAAATGAAGCCAACAAAATAGCTTAATTCAATTAACAAGAAAATGAAATAATAATGATAATTTTAAAAATAAATAAATTACAAAAAATTTAAAAATTAAAAAAAAGATTTGAAATGTTAAAAAAATTAAATATATTTTTGGTATTATGTCTTTCATAACTGTAAGATCCATTGTCTTGTATGTAGTAATATTTTCTTCTGTTTATTCCCCCAGTGTCTTACTTTTTTCATTTTGCCTTCAAAAAAGTTTTAGATTACAGAAAAGTCACATACAGAATATAGGGGATTCCCATGTACCCAGCATCCTCCCCCTTCCCCCCTTTCCTCTATTAATAATATTTTATATGTGGATGTTATATTTGTTACAATTGATGTACTAATATTGAAACATAGCTACAAACCATGGTCAATGGTGTTCATTTTGGACTTTTACACTTTTACAAATTTTCATGAAATTTACCATTGCAAGATCATGCAGCTCTTGCCCCATGTTCCATCTATTCTATTCCTCCATCCCTCTTCCCTCAGTACCATGGCAACCACCTGGCTTCACTCCTTGAAGAACAAGATTCATAGTTACCAGCAAAAATATTGAAGGCTTGACATACTACTAGGTCCTCCCCTATTAAGCACTGCCTTTGCTCTTGAGAGACTGCCGCCCCTCTATTTGAAAACATAGCAGGACTCCACAGGATGGGCGTCCAAAACCTTCCCGCCTATTATGTGAGTCTCCACCCACTGATACAACCCATTATGACAAGATGAACACTCACACACTCCCTAGAGACCTGCCCCAGGTGCGCCCTGTCCCGTATGATCCCCCGTATCCAATACCCTTAACCAGTAACCCTCCTCTGCCTTGTTGCCAAAAGAACACTCACAAAGTTGTAGTTTTAATCAGATACCCGCCAATGCCCATTGTTTACCTGCTCCTTACCCCATGGACAGTCCTACCCACCCTTCCCACCCTACCTCCCTGAGAAACCAGTACCACTCATCCAAAAAGTGTCCCTGCACCACTGTCATGCTCCTCCACTTCACAATTACACACTTCCTCCTTGTCATAGATTTTTCCCAAATGGGCATGGCTCACAACCTTCTTCTCTTTTTCTACCTCTTGTAAACCTACCTTACAGATTTTAGCTCTGTGAGTCTGTTCAATGTACTTAATTCATATCAATGTAATATTTCTCCTTCAGTGCCTGGCTTGCTTAACTCAACTTAAGGTCATCAAGCTTCATCCATATTATCCATTGTGGTGATACTGCATTCCTTCTTATAGCTGAGTAATATTCCAATGAATGCATATACCACAATTTGTTTATCCATTCATCTGTTGATGGGCATTTGGGTTGATGCCAACTTTTGGCAATATTGAATAATGCCACTAGGAACATTGGTGTGAATATATCTGTTCATATGCTTGTTTCAATTATTCTGGGTGAATACCTAGCAGTGGAATTGCTGGATCATATGGCAATTCTATAATTAGCTTTCTGAGGAAACACCAAACTGTCCAACACAAAGGCTGGACCATTCTACATTCCCTCCAGCAGTGGATGAGGGTTTCCAATTTTCCATATCCTCTCCAACACTTGTAGTCTTCTCTTTTTTTAATAGCCACCAGTCTAATGTGTGTAAGATGATATATCTTTGTGGTTTAGATTTCCATTTCCCAAATATCCGTGATGTTGAGCATCTTTTCATTTGCTTTTTAGCCACTTGTATTTCTTCTTTGGAAAAGTGTCTGTTCAAATCACTTTCCCATTTTTCATATAGGTTGTTTGTCTTTTTATTTTCGAGGTGTAGGATTTCTTTATATATGCTGGGTATTATGCCCCTATCAGATATATGGTTTCCAAATATTTTCTCCCATTGGGTAGTCTGCCTTTTCACTTTCTTGACAAAATCCTTGGAGACAGAAATTTTTTTTTATTTTGAAGAGGTCCCATTTACCTATTTTTTCTTTGTTGCTCATGCTTTGGGTATAAAGTTCATGATACCATTTCCTAATACAAGATCCTATAGATGCATTCCTGCATTATTTTCGAAGATCTTTATGGTTTTTGCTCTTATATTTAGATCTTGGATCCATCTTCTGTTACTTTTTGTGCAAGGTGTGAGATACTGTTCCTCTCTCATTCTTTTGGATATTGATATCCAGTTCTCCAAGCACCATTTGTTGAAGAGGCCATTCTTTCCCAGTTGAATGGGCTTAGTGGCCTTGTCAAATATCATTTGACTGTTTATGCAGGGTTCTATATCAGAATTCTCAAAATGGTTACATTGGTCAGTTTGTCTATCCTTGGGCAAATACCATGCATTTTTGACCACTGTAAATTTGTAGTGTGTTTTAAGTTAGGTAGTGAGATTCTTCTGATTTCATTTTTCTTTTTCAATATGTCTATGGCTCTTTGGGGCTTCTTGCCCTTCCAAATAAATTTAACAGTTAACTTTTCCAATTCATTAAAAACGTTGTGGTAAATTTTGTTGGGATTGAATTAAATCTGTAGATCAGTTTGTGTAGGCTAGGCATTTTAATGATGTTTAATCTTCCTATCCATGAACAAGGAATATTCTTCCATTTATTTAAGACTTCTTTGATTTCCTTTAACCATGTTCTGTAGTTTTCTGCATTTAAGTAGTTTACATCTTTAGTTAAATTTAGTCGTAGCTATTCAATTTTTATTTTCTATTGTAAGTGGGTTTTTTTTTTCTTGATTTCCTCCTCCAATTGCTCATTATTGGTGTACAGAAATGCTACTGATTTTTGCACATTATCTTATAACCTGCCACTTTACTGAACTAGTTTATAAGCTCTAGAATCTTGGTTGTAGATTTCTCAGGGCTTTCTATGTATAGGAGCATATCATCTACAAATAGTGAAAATTTTATCTCTTATTTTCCAATTTGGATGTCTCATATCTTTTTCTCGATTAAGTGCTACAGCAAGTACACTTTTTAAAATGTTGAAAAAGAGTGGTGACAGTGGGCATCCTTGTCTTGTTCCAGATCTCTGAGGGAAAGCTTTTAGGATTTCACCATTGTATATGATATTAGGTGTTAGTTTTTCATATATACCCTTTATCATGTTGAAGAAGTTTCCTTCTATTCCTAGGTTTTAAAGTGTTTTTTTTTTCTTTTTTTTTAATCAGGAAAGGGTGATGTATTTTGTTGAATGCTTTTTCTGCATCGATGGAGATGATCATGTGATTTTTTTCTTTCAGTCTGTTTATGTGGTGTACTACATTGTTTGATTTTATGTTGAACCATCATTGTATATCAGGTATAATACACACTTGGTCATGGTGTATAATTCATTTGATGTGTTATTGAATAAGTTTTGCAAAATTTTTTTTAGGATTTTAGCATCTAAGTTCCTTAGATAGATTGGTCTATACTTTTCTTTTCTCATGGCATCTTTGTTTGGTTTTGGTATTAGGGTGATCTGGAATCATAGAATGAGTTAAGCAATGTTTATTCCACTTGTATTTTTTAGAAGAGTTTAAGCAGGATTGGTGTTAGTTCTTTCTGGAATGTTTGGTAGAATTCACCTGTGAAGCGATCTGGTCCTGGCCTCTTCTTAGTTGGAAGGTTTTTGATGACTAATTCTCTTGTTACTTGTGATTCATCTGTTGAGTTCATCAATTTCTTCTTTCCTCAATGTAGGCTGCTTTCATGTTTCTAGCAATTTGTCCATTTCCTCTAAATTATCTACCTTGGTGGCATAAAATTTTTCAAAGTATCCTTTTATGGTACTCTGTATTTTGTGTGGCCAGTGGTGATATCCCCCTCTTTGTTTCTTATTTTATGTATTAGCATCATATCTCTTTTTTTCTTTGTTATTCTAGCTAAGGGTTTGTCAAGTTTATTAATCTGCTCAAAGATCCAGCTTTTGGTTTTGTTTATTTTTTCTAGTGCTTTCTAATTTTCACTTTCATTTAGCACTGTTCTAATCTTTGCTATTTCCTTCTTTCTTCTTCCTTTTGGGTAATTTGTTGTTCTTTTTATAATTCCTGCAGGTGTCTGGTAGGTCTTTGACTTTAGCTCTCTATTCTTTTTTAATATAGGCATTTATGACTGAATTTCCTTCTCAGGACAGCTTTCACTGCATCCCATAAGTTCTGATACATTGTTTTATTATTTTCTCTCATTTCAAGGTAGTTTCTGATTTCTTTTGAAATTTCTTCCTTGACCCACTGTTTGTCTAAGAATGTGTTGTTTAACTTCCATATTTTTATGCCTAAGCTGGTTCTCTGCCCCTTACTGATTTCCAGTTCCATTCCTTTGTGTCAGAGAAATTACTTTGTATAAAGTCAATCTTTCAGAATTCATTGAGAGTTGTTCTGTGGCCTAGGATGTGGTCTATCTTGGTGAATGATCCATGTGCATTCAAAAAGAATGTATATCCCACCGTATTTGGGTGAAATGTTCTGTATATGTCTATTAGGCCAGATCCTCTAATGTGTTATTCAATGTCTTTGTTTCTTTGTTGATTCTCTTTTGAAATGTTCTGTCTAAAGGTGATAAATGTGTATTAAAGTCCCACAATATAATTGTGGAGGCATCTAATTCTCAACTTATTTTTTCCAGGGTTTGACTCATGTATTTTTAGGCTTCCTGGTTAGATGCATAAATATTTATTATTGTTCTTTCTTCTTGATAGATTGCCCCTTTTATTAATATATAGCGCCTTCTTTGTCTCTTATAATAGTTTTGCATTTAAAATCCATTTTGTCCGATATTAGTATCGCTACTCCTGCCCCTTTTTTGGTTATTGTTTTTTGGTAATTTTTTTTCCAACCATTTACTTTTGGTCTCCTTGCATCCCTGGGTCTCAGGTGGGTTTCTTGTAGACAGCATATAGATGGGTTATATTTCCTTATCCATTCTGCTAATCTGTGTCTCTTGATTGCTGAGTTTAATCCATTAACATTTAATATTATTACTGTAAAGGACTTATTACATTAGTCATATTTTCTTTAGGTTTATGAATGCCATAAGTTGTTTTTATTCCCCTTTTTTTTCTTTTCAGTTGTTCTTATATTATCCTCAATCTCTCTCTTTTCTGTTTTTTCCTTTTGACCTGCAGAACTCCCTTTAGTATTTCTTGAATGGCAGGTTATTAATATATTCTCTTAATTTCTGTTTGTGAATAATTTGAACACTCCCTCATTTTTGAATGCCACCTGTGATGGATAGACAATTCTTTGTTGGAAGTTTTTTCTTTTAGTACCTTAACTATGTCATACCACTGTGTTCTGGCCTCCTTGGTTTCAGATAAGAAATCAACACTTAATCTTATTGAAATTCCCTTGTATGTGATGGATCTCTTTTCTCTTGCTGCCTTCAGTATTTTCTCTTTGTCTTGAGCATTGGACATTTTGACAAGTATATGTCTTGCAGTAGGCCTGTTAGGATTTACATTGTTTGGGGTGCTTCCTTGACATGTACTTGCATCTCCCTCATAGGGTTGGGAAGCTTTCAGCCATTATTTCCTCCAACACTCTTTCTGTTCCCTTTACCTTCTTTTCTCCCTCTGGGATGCTTGCAATCCATATGTTTGTGTGTTTCATGCTGTCATTCAAATCCCGAAGTTTCTACTGGCTTTTTTCTATCTTTTTATCTCTCTGTTCTACTTTCTTTTTTATTTCAGATATACTGTCTTCCATATTGCTGATTCTTTCCTCTGCCTCTTCAAATCTGCTGTTATATTCTTCCAGTGTATTTCTGATTTTTGCATTATGCCTTTCATTACCATTATATCCATTATCTTTTTATGTATCTTTACAATTTCTTCAATATGTTCTCCCAGTGACATCTTAATATCCATAATATCTTCCTTTACTTCATTAAGTTCATTCATGATATTTGTTTGGACATCTCTGATTAGCTGTTCCATGTTCTGCATCTTCTCCTGGTTTTTAGTTTGTCATTGGATTGGGCCACGTCTTCCTGCTTCTTAGTATTGCTTACAATTTTTTAAAAGTGTCTAGGCATCTGTTTATCTTGTTGGTTTTATTCAGCTGATTAGCTTCTCTCTCTACTGTAGAGTTTTAATTTGTTGTTGTTGTTTGTGTGTAATACGGTTTCACTTTCACACTTCATCCTCTTATTCTATTTCATTGCTGTTGTCTATGTTCTTTTGGAGAAAAATTAGGACCAGAGTAAAGAAAAAAGTAAAATAATAATAGTAATAATAATAGTAAAAGCTAGGAGAGAAACTATATAAGACCTAGGAAAATGAAAAATTAACACAATTAAGCAGTACAGATAAATAAGATTTGAATAATGTAATTGAAAAATGAAACAAGACACAGAATAGTGAAAAATATACTGAATGTATTAAAAGTCTGGAATGATGAGAAGTGAGGAAAAGAAAAATGAAAAGAGAGAAAGAAGAAAAGTAAAAATGAAAGAAAACAGAGAGAAAAAGATAGAGAGATAGAAACAAAAATAGGTGAAGATCCAACAAAAAAAATTAGAATGAAAAAGCAACAGAAAACAGAAGATAGAATGATGAAGGAGAGAAGAGAAATAACATAGAGAAAATTGGTAAGCAAAACAAAACAAAACAAAATAAAAACAGAGAAACAAAGGAAGAGGAAACACAACAAACAAGAAACAAGACAATAGCAACTCATGTTAAAAAAGGAGAGAGAAAAATAATAACTAAAAAACAAAAAGAAACATGGAAAAACAGCCTTCACTCTTAGACCTCTAATGATCTTCTTAGACTGCTGGTGTTCATCAATCAATCACCTTGCAGCCTGCCTTCTGCAGGTTTTGAACCAGGTTTTAATGACTAAAATACAGAAAATATAAAAAGGAGCCTTTTTTTTGTATATAAAAGATCCAAGAAAACCTATTTCAAAGAGAATGTCTATATATTCCCTGTCATAAAGTTTCATATGCATGCCTGATAACACGGTGGATCACTTCTGTAAGAAGAGCTGGGAATTGTACCAGGGACCACGTATATGCAAGGCAGGATTTCTTCCACTGAGCTAAGCTGTCTCCTTAGGTTACTTAGCCTTTCAGAAGGCTTTCCATCCGCTTTTCTTCAGGGAGGTGAGATTCCTTGCATTTTGCCAGAGTCCTGCTGATTAGGCTCTTGTCTGTCCCTGCCTCCTCTCTGTTCTACTTCATCTCTTTACCTGGGGAGCTGGGCATGAGAGCCTGCTTGAGGAGATGCCCCTACCCACTCCCAGTTGAGTTGGCGTCCCTTCTGATATTCAAGAGGGGCTCAGCTGGCCGAATTCACCACAAAGAAACCACTCTCTACCCTCCCAGACTCGTTTTGCTCCCTGGGAATCTGCCCTCACACCCTGTTCAAAGCTGGGAGCCAGTAGCTCACCTATGTTATTTGTCCTGAGGGTGGCGTATATATGTACATCTTCCAGCCACAGAGGCAAGGAACTCACGGTTTCCTTTGGCTTCTTTATCTTTCCAGTATGCTCTTAGATGACTCAGAACATCTTCCCATTCTATATGTATCCAAAGCAGCTGGCAAGGAGGAAGATGTCTGCTCTCCTGTGAGTTAGATGTAATTCACCAGGAGTTTTGCCCTCACTTAATATCTCAGGATTGGGGGAGGGGATGCTTTCCCAGAAGCCAGGAAGTGAAATAATCCTTAAAAAAATGTTTAGGGGAGGAAGATTTGGACTACATTTAGTAGTAATACTTTGACGATGCTCTTTGATGATTTGTTAACAAATGTTTCACAACAATGCAGGATGCTTGTGGCGGGGTGATGTGTCGGAGCCCTGTATGATATTATACATGTTTGTTTTGTAAGATCACGATGTTTACTAACACTTATAGTTTATGTATGTTCATGTATGAATGATATACTTCCATAAATTGTTTAAAAAAATTTTTTTTAATTTAAAATTTAAAAAAATCTCACAATAAGTTGTTTTGGCTTCTTCGTCTCTCTGTCCCTCACTCTCCTGGGTGCTCTGAAGCAGTGTCCTGGTCTGCCGTTCCACAAAGCAGGTGCCCAAGGCAGCCTTTGTCTCTTTCTCTGTTGTTTTAGTGAGAGCTGAGCCTTATCTGTCTGGCCCAGTGGCCATGTTCCCACAATTTCATGCTTTGGTTTTGATGTAACTTATTGAGTCTTGTTACAAATCTTTTGTCAGGCATGTGATTCACAAATATTTTCCCATTTTGTGGAGTGTCTTCTCATTCTCCAAATATTATCTTTTTAATAGAAAGATAGTCTGAATTTTGATGAATTGTTTTTTTTTTCAGTTTTAAAAAATATTTTTATTACAGAAGTTGTGAACCCACAAAGCAATCATGCACATGTACAGAATTCTTATATGACAATCCTTCACCAAAACACCACACCCACCACACCGTTGTGGAATATTTGTTAAGGATTATGAGATAATATCTTTAGACCATTACCATTAGCTATCGGGTATAATGTACATTTCACATATTTTTTCCATACCCCATATTATGAACACAGTAATTCTTTGGCATTGATGCAAGAAAATTACAGTATTCCTGTTAACTATGGTCCACAGTTTAAATAAATTGTAAATTTCCTAAACTTCTCCACATTCCAACCACACTGCAACAGTGAAGGACATCATTTCTCATTCACAGAAGGACATTCTTGCATTTATACTATTAACCACAATTCTCATCCACCTCTAGGTTCACTGTGTTATTCACTCCCTACATTATTTTCTAGCTTTCTTTCAATTGACATTTACATCCCTAGACTACCCTTTTCAGCCAAATCCCAATTATAAACCTGCTACTACTCACAATAATGTGTTGCCATCCACTCTAACCATTTCTGCACAATTGCAATCAAGTTACTTAAAACGTCTACATACATTAAGCATCAGTGCTACTTCACAGCACAACTCTTTTCTCCTAATAACTTATACTCTAGCTGTTAACTCCATGCATTCTTTCTTTGTATTTAGTTCAGATTAATGAGACCATACAATGTTTATCCATTTGTGTCTGTCTCACTTAACTTAGCATAATGTCTTCAGATTCCTCCATTTTATCATATGTGACCCAATTTCATTTCTTCCTATAACAAGACAGTATTCTATTGTATGTATATACTACATTTTGTTTATATTCAAAATGAGGAACTGCCAAACTCTCGTCCGCAGTGGTTGCACAATTTTACAGTCCCACCAACGTTGAAGGAGTGTTCCTATTTCTCCACATCCTCTCCAGCACTTATTGTTTTCTGTTTCTTAATAAAGTTTAATTCTGAGGAGATCCCATATCCATTTTTTCTTTCATTGCTTGTGCTTTCAATGTAAGGTTTAGGAATGAACGACCTACTACCAGGTCTTGAAGATGTTCTCCTACATTTACTTCTGGGAGCTTTATGGTTCAGGCTTTTATATTTAGTTCCTTAATCCATTTTCAGTTAATTTTTGAACACTGTGTGAGAAGGGGTTCCTCTTTCTTTTTTTGGCCATGGATTCCAGTTCACTCAGCTCCATTTCTTGAAAAGACAGTTCTTTCCCAGCTGACTAGGTTTGACAGGTTTGTCAAAATACACTTGACCATAGATATGAGGATCTGTTTCTGAAATGTCAGTTTGAGTCCATGTTTCCATTGTCTATTTTTATGCCAGTATCATGCTGTTTTTAACAATGTAGCTTGGTAATATGATTTAAAGTACAGCAGTGAGAATCTACAATATTGAGTTTCTTTTTAAAGATGTTTTTGGCTATTCAGGACCTCTTACCCTTCCAAATATTTTGATAATTTGTTTTCCATTTGTTAAAAAAGCACTGGCAGAATTTTTAATGGATTGCATTGAATCTGTATATGAATTTGGGTAGAACTGACATCTTAATGATATTTAGTCTTCTACTCTTTGAGCATAGAAGGTTTTCTAATTATTTAGGTTTTTAAAAATTTCTTTGGCAATGCATTGTAGTTTTCTGAATACAATTGCTTTACATCTTTGGTTAAGTTTATTCTTAAATATTTGATTCTTTTAATCACTATTTTAAATGGAATTTTTTCCTGACTTCCTCATCAGATTGTAAATTGCTAGTGTATATAAACACCAATGATTTTTGCATATTGCTTTTGTATCCTGACACTCTCATGAATTCGTTTGTTAACTTTAGTAGTTTTGTTGTAATTTTGGGGGAATTTCTAGGTACAGGATCATATCATCTACGATGAACAAAATTTTACTTCTTCCTTTCAAGTTTGAATGTTTTTTATTTCTTTTCTTTGCCTGATTGGTCTAACTACAACCTCTGGCATTGTATTGAACAACAGTGGTGGCAGTGGGCAACCTTGTCTTGTTCCTGATCTCAACGCGAAATCTTTCAGTCTTTCATCTTTGGGTACAAACTTATTGTGGGTTTTTCATACATGGCCTTTAACGTGTTGAGAAAGCTTTCTTCAATTCCTATCTTTTATAATATTTTTATCAAGAAAGGATGCTTTATTTCATCCAATGCCTTTTCTGTGTTAATTGAGAGGATCATGTGATTTTTCTTCTTTGATTTATTAATGTGCTGTATTATGAAGATTGATTTTCTTTTGTGAAACCACTCTTGCATACCTGGTATAAAACCCACTTGAACATGATGAATAATTATTTTAATATGTTGTTGGATTCGATTAGCAAGTATTTTGTTGAGGGTTTTTACTTCTGTATTCATTAGTGAAATGGGTCTGTAATGTTTTTTTTTCATATCTTTACCTGGGTTTGGCATTAGGGTGATACTGGCTTCATAGAACAAGTTTGGTAGTGCTTTTTGTTCAATTTTTTGGAAGTGTGAATAAGATTGGTATTAACTCTTCTTTGAATGCATACTAAAACTCACCTGTGAAACTATGTGGTGCTGGCCTTTTCACTTTGGGGAGATGTCTGATGATTGTTTCAATTTCTTTACTTGAGGGTGTTTGTTGAGGTCTACTATTTCTTCTAGAGACAGTGTAGGTTATTTGCATTTTCCTAGGAATTTTTCCATTTCATCTATATTGCATAGTTATTTGTTGTTCAGTTGTTCATAGTATACTCTTATGATCTCTGTTATTTCTGTAGTTGGGGTCAGTACTAATGCCCAGGTTTTCATTTTATTTATTTGCATCTTTTCTGTTGTTTTTCATTGTCAGTCTGGCAAAGCATTTGTCAATTTTGTTAACCTTCTCAAAGAACCAAATTTTGGTTTTGCCAATCCTGTCTTTTTGTTTGTTTGTTTGTTTGTTGTTGTTTTTCTCAATTTCATTTATTTCTGTCAGATTTTTGTTATTTCATTTCTTCTACTTGTTTTGGGAATAGTTTCCTGTTCTTTTTCTAGTTCCTCCATCAGTGTAGTTAGGCCATTAATTTTAGATCTTTCTTCTTTTTTAATGTAAGCATTGAGGGCTATAAATTTCCCTCTCAGCATTGTCTTTGCTGCATCTCATAGGTTCAGATATGTTGTGCTCACATTTGTATTCATCTCAGGGTATTGATTGATTTCTCTCAAAAATTCTTCTTTGACCCACTTATCATTTAAGATTGTGTTGTTTGATCTCCATATATTTGTGAATTTTTGTGTTGTTTGATCTCCATATATTTGTGAACTTTCCCTTTTTTTGTCTTTTGTTCATTTTCCACTTTATCCATTATGTTCAAAGTGCTTCATATAATTTCGATTCTGTTGAATTTATTGAGAACTGCTTTGTGACCTAATATATGGTTTTTCCTGGAGAAAGATCCATGAGCACCTGAGAAGAATATATATCCTGCTGATATGGTTGCAATGTTCTCTATATGTCTGTTAAGTTTAGTCCACTTATCATATTACTCAAGCTCTCTGTTTCTTTATTGATCCTCTGCTCAGATATTCTGTCCATTGCTGGGAGTGACATATTAAAGTCTCCAACTATTATTGCATACATATATATTTCACCATTCAATTTTGACCATGTTTACTTCATGAATCATGGGGCATGCTAGTTAGATGTATATATAGTTGTGATTGTTACTTCATCTGGGTCAATTGCCCCGTTTATTAATATATAATGCCTTTCCTTGTCTCTAAAAACAGATTTTTCCAACAATCTGGCCAATGTCATGAACTCTTCATAACACCTTTGTTATGCTTGGTTTTGAGAGAGAAGAGCTGTGAAAGGATGTTTTCTTCCATGATGGGAGGTAAGTAGTTTATTTTTGACAGAAATAGTAAAATTTTTTAAAATTATTTTTTAAGGAAGCTTTAGATTATATAAATGTTACATAAAAAATATAAAGGATTCCTATATGACCCACTCCCACCCTTTCCCACACTTTCAAACATTAACAACATCCTTCATTAATGTGGTACATTTGTTACAATTGATGAACACATATTGAAAAACTGCTCCTAACGATGGACCAGAGTTTACATTATAGTTTACACTCTATACCACACAATTTTGTAAGTTATGACAAAATATACAATGGTCTGTATCTGTCACTGCAATATCATGCAGGACAAATGCAATGCCCACAAAATGCCCCATATTACACCTAGTCTTCCCTCTCCCATCTGTTAGAACCTATTAAGGGCACTCAATTATTATCAATGTTAAGAGTTTTTCCATTGCTAGAATAATAATAAATCTACAGTAGAATAATAATAAGTCTACTTGAGCCCATTTTTCATTCCCCAATCTTGAGGATTTGGGAATGGTGATGCCCACTCTGCTTCTAATTGAGTGGGAGCTTAGATCCCATGGGGACAGATGGATGGAATTATCTTGCTTGCACTTTCAGACACTCTCTGTTCCTTGGAATGGGTGTAGTCTATCATCATCTCCTTTTTTGTAGTCCTGGATGAGTCCATTGAACTGGAAAGTAAGTGTGGCATGTCTGCTGAAATTCAGGGTGCAACTGGCAAATGGCCGGATCAAGGATTTAGGTGTCTGGGACATATATTTATTGAGTGTAGTGTTAATTACAGGTTCAAATAAAAGGGGCAGAAGAGTTATGTGAAGAGAATCTATAAATGAGTCTAACTCTGTTATTCTGGGGAGCATGAATTTCAAAGTAAGGCCCATTGACATGGTCCTGAATTTCTGAGATGTCTGCTTATAATTTCTGGATGTCTCTAGATCCCTCAGGAACCCCACTATTTAAGGAACTGTTCGCTCTGGCAATCAATGAGATCTTGCTGAGACTTGCATAAGCAGAATCTCTGGAATGACCTCCTAACTCACTTGGAAATCAATCAGGCTTTATAATTAATTTGTATTTACCATTTCCCCTTTTTGGTCAAAGCCATTTTCTGGATGCATTGCTAGTTGGTGCTTGATAATAATCCCTCAGTGCCAGGGAGGCTCATCTCTGGGAGTCATGTCCCACACCAGAGGGAAGGTAGTGTGTTTATATGCTGATTTTGGCTTAAAAGTGACTATATTTGAGCAATAAGGAGGCTTCTTCAGGCAACTTTTAGGCAGTATATAATACTAGGCTAAGTATCAATTTCATAAGAAAAGTTTCATAAGTATAATCATCAATATCAAGGACCTGAAATAATGGTCTGCCTTCCTTAGCTAGGCACTGATCTTGTACTCAGGTGATTCTTGCTATCCTATTAGAGAATACAGCAGAACTCCCCAGTATAGGAACTCAATATTCTTTTGTTTATTGTGTGGATCTCCACCCACCGAGACAATATCCAATGAAAACTTTAACAAATTCAAATGCTTTAAAGTCATGTGCCAGGTAAGCCCATTCCCATGGATCCTGCCATGACTGACACACTACACCAATGATCTTCCCCTGCCACTGTTGAAACCTTTCTGTGATCCAAAACCTCTCCAAATATGAAGCCAACAAAATAATTAATAAGAAAATGAAATAAAAATTTTAAAACTCACCAAGAAAATAAAAAAAAAATTTAAAACTAAAATTATTTTAAGAATTTTAGACATAGTGTCTTTTGTGACTGTAATTTCTGTTGTCTTGTAAATACAGTGATATTTATTGCCGTATATTCCTTGGTGTCTTATTTTTTTTAATTTATTTTATATTCAAAGAAGCTTTTGGATACAAAAATTCAAACAGAGAACATAGGTGAGTCACATATTCACAACGCCCTCCTCCTTTCCCCCTCTCTCTTATTAATAACATTTTACAAATGGATGTTACACTTATCACAGTTGATGTACAAATACTGGAGGATTGCTACTAATCATGGTCAATAGTTTATATCACGATTTGCATTTTGGATTATACACTTTTATAGGATTTGATGATATTTGAAGTGGCATTGTATTGTAAGATCATGCTGAACAATTGCAGTGCCCTAAAAATTCGCTACACTCCATCTATTCTATTCTTTCACCCACCTCCTGTCAGAAGTTATTTGAACCACTAAGCTTCAATTTTTGAAGAATAAGATTCATAGTTACTTGCAATAATATTGAGATCTTGACATATTGGTCTGTTTTCTTTTATTAGGCACTGCCTATGTTCTTCTGGGATTTTGTCCCTCTAATTGAGAACATAGCAGGACTGCCCAGGAGGGAAGTTTGATCTTTTCTTGTTTATTGTGTGGGTCTCCACCCACAGATATAACACACTATGACAAAATGAACACTTACATATTCAAGAGAAACCTGCCCTTGGCACGCCGTATACCATGTACCACCCCCACATTCAACACCCTACACCAGGAACCATCCCCTACCATATTTGCCAAAAGAACATTCTCAAAATTGAAATTTTAACCACAGACCTGCAAATCCTCATAGTTCTCTGCCCATTTGCTCAACTCTCCACCCAGTTCCATGGATAGTCCAACCCTACCATTCCCAACTTACTCCCCCACACAGACCAACACGGCCGAAACCAATCACATCACTATACCACCATCATGCTCATTCACTGCACAAATATACCATTCCACCTTATCATTGATTTTGCCCTTATGGGCATCAGCTCACCACCCTCTACTCCATTTCTATTGCTTGAAAACCTATCTTCCACACTTTAGCTCTGTGAGTCTGTTTAATTTGCTTAATCCATATCATTGAATTCATATAATGTTTTCCTTTTGGTTTCTGGCTTTCTTAACTCAACATAAGGTCTTCAAGATTCACCCATGTTATCCCAAAGGTTAATATTGCATTCCTTCTTAAAGCTGATTACTATTCTGTTGTATATATACACCACAGTTTGCTTATCTATTATTGTTGATGGATATTTGGATTGCTTCCAACATTTGGTAATTAATGCTGCTACGAACATTGGTTTTTAGTTTTGAGGAGGTTCCGTTTATATGTTTTTTCTTTCATTGCTCATACTTTGGGTGTAATGTTTATGAAACCATTTCCTACTACAAGATCTTGCAGATGCTTCCGTACGTTATCTTCCAGGAGCTTTATGGTCTTGGTTCTTATATTTAGATCTTTGATCCATCTTGAGTTAATTTTTGTATACGGCATTGGATGGTGATATTTTCTCATTCTTTTGTATATAGATATCCAGTTCTCCAAGCACCATTTGTTGAAGAGTTCATTCTTTCCCAGTTTAATGGGCTTAGTGGCCTTGTCAAATATCAGCTGACCATATATGTGAGGATCTATATTAGAACTCTCAGTTCTGTTCCATTGGTCAGTATGTCTATTCTTGTACCAATACCATGTAGCTTTGACCATTGTAGCTTTGTCATATGTTTTAACGTCAAGTAGTGTGATTCTTCCAATTTCATTTTCTTTTTCAATGTGTTTTTGCCTATTCAATGCCCCTTGTCCTTCCAAATAAATTTCATAGTTAGCTTTTCCCATTTAGTCAAAAATGCTGTTGTCATTTTTATGGGGATTTCACTAAATCTGTAAATCAGTTTGGGTAGGACAGAGATCTTAATGATGTTTAGTTTCCATGCACATGAACAGAGAATATTCTTCCATTTAATTAGGTCTTTGATTTATTTTAACAATATTGATTAGCTTTCTATGCACAATTCCTTTACACCTTTAGTTATATTTATTCTTAAGTAATTGATTGTTTAAGTTGCTATTGTAAATCAAATTTTTTCTTAATTTCCTCTTCAGATTGCTCATTATTGGTGTGTAAAAGTGCTACTGATTTTAGTGTGTTGATCTTATATCCTGCCACTTTCCTGAACTCTTATCAACTCTAGAAACATTGCTGTATATTTCTCAGGGTTTTCTTTGTATAGGATCATGTCATTTGCAAACAGTGAATTTTTTACATAGTCCTTTCCAATTTGAATGACTTTCATATCTTTTTCTTGCCTAAGTGCTTGAGCAAGTACTTCTTTATTGACTGCATGTAAAGCTCTTTTCCAACCATTCACTTTCAGCTTCCTTGCATCCCTGTTTCTAAAGTGGGTTTCTTGTAGACAGAATATAAATTGGTCATATTTTCTTTTCCATTCTGCCAATCTGTGTATACTGATTGGAGAGTTTAATCCACTAGCATTCAATGTTATTACTGTCAAGGCATTACTTACATTAGCCATAGTTTCTTTATGTTTATATATGTCATGTGTTGTTTTTATTCCTCTTTTTATCCTGTTAGTTACTTTTACCAATGATCTTTATTCCTACACTCTCTTCCAACCCACTTTCTCCTGTGTTTCCTTTCAACCTGCAGAACTCCCTTTAGTATTTTTTTTTTTTTGAATGGTTGAAGTTTTATTTGATCATTTCAAAACTACTTTGTTAAACTGCCTAGTGTTTGACAGCGTTGGTTTACATACAGGTAATAAGTGGTAGATCCAAACCCAGACACCTTTGCTTCAATGCTTTTAACAAGTATATTATACTATCTCTTTAGTTATTCTACTGCTGTTCGTAGGCCACCCAGAGCATGTCTATCAGTTTCTTATTTAGTTTTTCAAAACGTTTAATAAAAAGATGCTATATGAAATGTGCTGGATCAAAATGTGAAAAGAACACTGAGAACTGAAGATGTAGAATGATTAGCAATGAAGGCACGTGAGTTCCTAATGACATCTAGTAGGTAGAGGCTAGGGATACTACTAAACATCTTACACAGCCCCATAACAAATAAATGTCTTTTCAAGATCCCAATAGTGCCGAGATTGAGAACCCCTAGGCTATTCCTTTGGTCTCTCCACTCTGGTCAAGATAGAAACAGGAAAGTTACACTTCAGACAAAAACTCACAAAGAAAAATATGAAAGGGGTAGGATATGGGAATAATTCAGCATGGAAAGAAACTATAATTTGGAGCTGACTAATTGGAACGAGAAACTTTTTTAAAAATAGCTGCTCTTTTATAGTTTCTGACACATAGAAGGCAATAAGATTAAAGAGCATAGAAAAAGAAGGGCAAATGAAAGTCTTTCTCAGAATAGAAGTAGAAATAGGGGAATCAAGACTACTTTTCTTAAAGATGGGCAGGTATAAGGAAATTAAAAGTTACACAATTCTACTCAGTGATATGCAAATGTCATGGTCACTTATGGAACTGCAACTAATCCAAATCATGTGAGTGGCCAAATGACATGGGCTTCTTACAGTTCCCATATTTCTCCTCACCCTTCCAGTACAGCACATTTCACAGAGCACACCTCCGCCAAATGCATAAAAATGTCTTTTTACACGAAGTAAACTAGCAAATTATGCAATATATTCAGATGGGGTTTGTGGGGGAGGGGGAGTGACCAAGGGATTAAGAAAGACTGAGAATATATGTGACATAAGTATTGTCAAGTTTGTTTGCTTTTTTTTTCACAAGAAGTACACATCTAACAATTTTATTATGTATATGTATATACATGTATTTTTTATTATTTTAAATTATTTGAAGTGTATCTCTCAAACATAAACATACATAAACAAAAAGTATAATAATAGTTGTGAATTTACAAAACAAACATACGTAACATCATACAGGACTCTCATACCTCACTCTACCATCAATACCTTGTATTGCTGTGAAACATTTTTAACTACTGATTAAAGAGCATCCCCAATTGCATTACTACTAACAAAAGTATTATTCCCCCAACACACCCTATTATTATGATTATTTTTATATCATTTTTACATGACCATACATAAACAATAAGTGTATAGTAAAAAATTGTGAACTTACAATGCAAACATGCATAAAATCATGCAGGGGTCCCATACATCAACCCACCACCAAAACCTTGCATTTTGATTCATTTGTTAAAAATTATGAAAGAATATTGTCAAAATCTTAGTAGTAACTATAGTCCTTATCTTACATTTGGTTTATTCTCTCCCCAATCCACCCTATTATTATTTTTTAAATATATTTTTATGACAGAAGTTGTAAACTTACAAAACTATTCTGCACAAGTGCAGAATTCCCATATAACAGCCCTCTATTAACACCCCACACCATGGTGGACCATTTGTTGCAGATTATGAGATACTATCCTCAGATCATTACCAGTTCCACAGCATACACTTGGCAAACTTTTTACATAATTCTCCATTATCAGCACAGTACACCTTTGGCAAAGATGCATGAAAATTGCACAATTACTGTTAACCACAGACCATAGGTCACTCCAGTTGTATTTTTCCCATGCTTCTCCACAGTTCCACCATTCTGCAATTGTGATGTACATCTGCTGTAGCTCATAAAGGGCAATCTTGCATGTCTACCATCAACCACAATTCTTACCCACCTCTGAGTTTACTGTGCTCTTCTGTCCCTAGATTATTCTCTAGCTTTCTGTCAAATGGTATTTACACCCCTAGACTACCATTTTCAACCACATTTCCATTTATAAATGAGTTGTTACTCACTATAATGTGTTACCATCAACTCTGTACATTTCCACACTTTTACAGTAAAATTAATTAAAACTTCTACATACATTAAATGTCAGTAGTCCAGCTCAGTCCTCCTCTTACCTTCTTTAAGAATCCACCACCTAACACCAAGTCTTGAAGATATTTTCCTACATTTTCTTCTGGAAGCTTTATGGTTTTGCTTCATATTTAGGTTTTTGATACATTTTGAATTAATTTTTGTATAAGGTGTGAGATAGGGGTCCTCTTTCTTTCCTTCTTTTGGTTATGGATATCCAGTTCTCTCAGCATCATTTGTTGAATGGGTTTGACAGGCTAGTCAAAACTCATTTGACCATAGATGTGAGGGTCTGTTTCCGAACCATTGATTCAGTTCCATTGGTCTATGTGTCTGTCTTTATGCCAGTACCATGCTGTTTTTACCACTGTAGCTAGGTAATATGATTTAAAGTCCAGAAATGGGAGTCCACCAACCTTGCTTTTCCTTTTTAAGGTTTTTCTGGCTATTCAGGATCCCTTGTGCTTTCAAGTAAGTTTGATAATCATGTTTTCCATTTATTAAAAAAATGCTGGTGGACTTTTCATCAGGTTTGCATTGAATCTATATATCAATATGAGTAGAATTGAAATCTTAATGATAATTAGTTTTCCAATCTGTGAGCATGGAATGTTCTTGCAATTATTTAGCTCTTTTTAAATTCCTTTTAACAATAAGTTGTAGTTTTCTGAATACAAGTGCTTTACATTATTGTTTAAGTTTATTCCTGAATAATTCGGTTTCATCTATCATATTTTATTTTCACCACTCTTTTGACACTTTTAGTTACTTTTACTGATATAATCTTCATTTCTAGATTCTCTTCCAGGCTCCTCTCTCCTGTAGTTTCTTTTCATGCTGTATCATAGCCTTTAGTATTTCCTGCAAAGTTGGTCTCTTGGCTACAAACTCTCTCAGTTTATGTTTATCTGTGAATATTCTTAACTTGTCATCAGTTTTGAAAGACAACCTTGCCAGATATAAGATTCTTGGCTGGAATTTTTTCTCTTGCATTATCTTAAATATATCATCACACTGTCTCCTTGCCTCCATGGTTTCTGATGAAAAATCGGTACTTAATCTTATTGGGTATCCCTTATATGTTATGCATTGCTTTTTTCTTGCTGCTCTCAGAATTCTCTCTTTGCTTTGGCATTTGACATTCTGATTAGTATGTGTCTCAGAATTGTTCTATTCAGATTTATTGAGATGGAAGTACATTGTACTCCTTGGATATGGATATCTGTGTCCTCTAACAGGGTTGGGAAATTTTCCACCATTATTTGTACAAATATTCCTTCTGCCTCTTTACCTTCTCTTCTCCTTCTGGGACACCCATGACAGGTATGCTACCATGTCTCTTGCTGTCATTTACTACCCTGACACCCTGTTCAATTTTCCCATTCTTTTCTTTATCTGTTTTTTTGTCTGTTTGCTCTCAGAGGCCATTTCTTCAAGCTCACCAGTCTTTTTTACTGCCTCCTCAAATCTGCTGTTATATGATTCCAGTGTATTTTTCATTTCATTTACTGTACCCTTCTTTCCCATAAGTTCTGCTCTTGTTCTATCTATGCTTTCAAATTCTTCTTTGTACTCATCCAATGTCGTCTTAATATCTTTAATCTCTTTAGCCATCTCATTGAATTTATTAAGAAGATTTGTTTGAACATCTATGAATAGTAGTCTCAACTCATTTTTGTTATCTGGTGGCTTATCTTGCTTCTCTAACTGGGTCATGTGTTACTCTTTCTTGGTGTGGGCTGTAATTTTTTGTTGGTGTCTTAGCATCTGCCTTACTAGAATATTTATTTTAGGTGAAGTTTCTCTCTTTAGTGTAGGACTTACTTGCCCTTACTCCCCTGCTGTTTGTATAGTAGGAACTAAGGGTATAGTAGTTCAAGTAACCCATGGATTCTCAAATTGCCCTCATTACCCTAGGGACTGATAAATCTTCTCCCAACTTTCTCCTTAGCCAGGGGTTGGGACAGAGCCACAGCTGTATGTAATAATCCAAGTTGTGCAAGCCTAGACTCTAGTTGTCCAGAAAGACTGATGAAGCTTCATGGCTTGTTCTCCCCTGCCTGGGTGGGGACAGAGCTGCAGGTGTGAGCTGCAATCTATGCCATGTTGGTCCAAAAGGATCACAGTTGCTCTGGTAGGCTTCCAACTATTCAGTCTGTGCCAGCTGAATGCAACAGCAGTTACCTGGAGGGGCTGGTGCAGGGCCCTCCAGCTTCTTCCCTGCTAGAGGTGGTGCTGAAGCCAGGCAACGGTAGCTGGCCAATCTAGGTGAAAGAAAACAGTTTCTACCATCACTGTGATTTTCAGTCAACCAGGATGCGCCTCAGTCTGGGGGTGTAGTCAAAATGGCAACTACCAGCCTCTTTTGGACTTGGACAGGTTCAAACTTTAGCTGTTCTTAGGGTTATACTTTAGCCAGCCAAATTTACTAATCAGTAGTTGAAATCAGAGGCCAACCGTCTGTCTCTTCCTCTCCTGTTTTTGGGAAATGGAGCTTCCAACTCCAGCCACAAAATAGCTCCTGAGGCAGCTTGAACAGCCAGAATAGGATGATCACTGGCCTCTGTGGTATGGCTTGTATTTTCTCAGAGAGGCTGCTGGGGGTCCCCCAGCTTCCTCCCTGCCAGAGGTGGGCCTGGGGCTTATGCTACAGCTGCAATCTGACCTGAATAGAAAGAAGTCTGTCCTTACCAGCACTATGATTTTCAGTCTGCCCCACTTCCCCTTTTACCAGGGGCAGAGTGAAAATGGCAGCTACTGGCTTCTTTTTGACTGGAAAGCTTCAAACATTAGCTATTCTTAGGATTATACCTTAGCCTGCCAAATTTATTAACCAATAGCTGAAGTTGGTGCCCAACAATCTCTTCCTTCCCCATTTTTGGGAAGTGGGGATTCCAATTCCAGGTGCAGAATACCTTCTGAGGTGGCTTGTGCCTCCAGTGGAAGATAGGCACTGGCCTCTGGAGCGTGGAGTGCTCTACTTATGAAACCTCTCTGCAAATGGGCTGTCTCCTCCTTCCATTCTTTCAAGGATGATGCAGGATTCTTTTTGGTCTCCTGGAGCCCCCAAGCAGGTACTTTAGATAGGTCTAGACGATTATTAACTGCCCTGTAGCACAAGCTTGCTCTAAGAGCTCCTTACTCTGCTGACATCTTGATGGTTGTTTCCTTTAGAATTTATTGAAAAGCAATTTTCTTGTTGACAAACTCTCCTAATTTCTGTTTATCTGTGAATATTTTGAACTCTCCCTTACTTTTTATTGCCAACATTGTTTGATATAGAATTCTTGGCTGTAATTTTTTTTTTTTTCTTTTAGCACCTTAACTATGTCATACCATTGCCTTCTCTCCTCCTTGGTTTCAGATAAGAAATCAGCACTGAATCTTATTGATCGTCACTTGTTTGCAAAAGATCTTTTTTCTCTTACTGCTTTCAGTCTTCTTTCTTTGTCTTGAGCATTGGACAATATGATAAATATATGTCTTGGAGTGTGCCTGTTGGGATATATACTGTTTGAGGTTTGCTTCCTTTCCTGGACATGTACATCCATGTCCCTCAAAACAGTTGGGATAATTCCAGCTATTATATTCTCCAACACTCCTTCTGCCCCCTTTCCCTTCTCTTCTACCTCTGGGATGCTTAGAATGCATATGTTTGT
>JAQZBX010029504.1:0-27264 GCA_029593785.1 Cabassous unicinctus | reverse complement strand
TTCTATTACTTCTAAAGTCAGGGTAGGTGGTGCCTGTGTACCCAAGGCTTTGTCCACCTTATCTACGTTTTCTTGGTTTTTTTTGCATACAGTTGCTCAAAGTATACTCTTATGATCTCTCTTATTTCTTCGATGTCAGTTGTAAAGTCGCTCCTCTCATTTCTGATTTTATTTATTTGTGTCTTCTCCCTATTTTTCTTTGTCAGCCTAGTTAAGGGTTTGTCGATTTTGTTGATCTTCTCAAAGAACTAAATTTTCGTTTTTAAAATTCTTTCTACTGTTTTTATTTATTCTCAAATTTTATTAATTTTTGCTCTGATCTTTAGTATTTCTTTCCTTCAGATTGTTTTCAGATAAGTTTGCTGTTCTTTTTCTAGTTCTTCCAGGTGCGAAGTTAGATCTTCCATTTTACCTCTTTCTTCTTTTTTAATGTAAGCATTGAGGGCTGTAATTTTCCCTTTGAGCACTGCCTTTTTTGACCCACTGGATATTTAAGAATGTGTTCTTTAATCTCTATATATTTATGAATTTTCCTTTTTTCTGTCCATTATTGATTTCCAGCTTCATTCTGTTATGATTTCTCTGATCATAATTTGTTGTTATAATTGTTTAAAATATATATATATATATAATTGTATAAACAATATAAACAATATAAATTGTTTTGTATAATTCCAATTTTCTTAAATTTACTGAGACTTTCTTTGTGACCTGACATGGTCTTACTTAGAGAAGTATCCTTGTGCACTTGAAAAGAATATATATCCTGCTGTTTTGGGTGCAATGCTCTATAGACGATTGTTAGGTCTAGTTAATTCATTATATTGTTCAAGTTCTCTGCTTCTTTCTTTATCCTCTGTCCAGATGTTCTATCCAATACTGAAAATGGTGTATTTAGGTTTCCAACTATTATTGTAAAGGCCTTTATTTCTCCCCTCAGCTTTGCCAATATGTGCCTCATATAACTTGGGGCACTGAGGATAGGTGCATAAATATTTAGAATAGTTATTTCTTCTTGTTGAATTGCCCCTTTTATTAATAAATAATGACTTTTTTTACCCCTTATAACAGTTTTGCATTTCAAATCTAGTTTGTTCAATATTAGTATGCTACTCCAGCTCTTTTTTGGTTACTATTTGCATGGAACATATTTTTCTAACCTTTCAATTTTATCCTGGTTGTGTTTTTACATCTGAGGTGATTCTCTTGTAGACAACATATTGGTGACTCATATTTTTTAATCCATTCTATCAGTCTATGTCTTTTGATTGCAGAATTCAAGCCATTAACATTCAATGTGATAACTGTAAAGGCATTATTTACTTTACCCATTTTGTACCTTGACTTTCAGTTGTTGTATCATAATATAGTCTCTTTTTTTTCACCCTTTTTAATATTCTTCATTTTTACACACTTCTCCAAATCTCACCCTTCATTTTGCTTTCAGGCTGCAGCACTCCTTTTAGTATCTCTTGTAATTCTGGTCTTTGGTAACGTATTCTATCAGTTTTTTGTTTGTTTGTTTCTTTGTTTGCTTTTTTAAGAATTTGAACTCTCCCCCATTATTGAAGGACAGCTTTGCCAGACACAGAATTCTTGGCTGGCAGTTTTTCTCTTTCAGTACCTTAAATACAGCATTCCACTTTCTTCTATTCTCCATGGTTTCTGATGGGAGGTCAGCACTTAATATTATTGAGTTTCCCTTGTACATGATGCTTTTCTTTTCTCTTGCTGCTTTCAAAATTTTCTCTATCTCTGATATTTGTTGTTCTGAATAGTAGGTGTCTCGGGGTAGGTCTATTCATGTTTATTCTGTTTGGGGTGTGTTGTCCTTCTTGGACATTGATATTTACATCTTTCATAAGGATTGGCAAGCTTTCAGTCATTATTTCCTCAAACATTCTTTCTGCTCCTTTTCCATCTTCTTCTACTTCGGAATGCCGATAATGAATGTTTTCGCATTTTGCATTGTCATTAAATTCCCTGAGACCCTGTTCCATTTTTCCCATTCTCTTTCTCTTTATGTTCTCCTGGCTTTTCCAGTTCAGATGTTCTGTCTTCAAAACAGTAATTCTATCTTCAAGCAGTTCAAATCTGCTCCTATGTGCCTCTAATATATTTTTAATCTCATCCATAGTGTCTTTCACTCCAATGAAGTCTGTTACTTTTCTTTGCAGACTTTCAAATTGTTCTTTATGCTCACCCAGGGTATTATTAATATGCTTTATCTTTTTAGTCATATTTTCTTTAAATTCTTTAAATTGATTTAGAACAGTTGTGTGATTATCATTGATTAATTGTCTTAAATTCTGAATCTTTTCAGGATATTTGGTTTGTTCCTTTTGCTGGGCCATCTCTTCCTGTTTCTTAGTGTGGCTTGTAATTTTTTGCTGATGTCTAAGCATCTGATATGTTGATTAATTTACTCTAATGGACAATTTCTCTCTCTTGCCTATTGTTACTGTTTTTTCACAGCTCTTTGAAATTTAGTTCAAATTATCCTAAGTCTTTAAAATTGCCTAGCTTAGGTTACCAAAAACTGTACCAGAGACTCACTAATGGGTGCAGACTTTCTCCCAGGGGTGGAGTAAAGAAACTCTAAAGCAGTTCTTCTCCATGTAGTTTCCAGACTGGCCAGCAGGTTGCGCTTGTTGGTTCACCTATCCACAGAAGGGTGTCTCTCTCAGTAGTCCTTTGTTTTCATCTGGCCAGAGCCTTGATTCAAAGTGGGCTCCACTGGCTGAATTCACTGAAGAAAATCTCCCCAACTCCCCCTACCTTTTTCCTTGTAACAGCTGGCAGTCTGCTTCTATGTGCCAAGAGTTTTACTACAGAATATCTCGAGGGGAGGAGAGCCCATCCTGGCAGCTGGGAGGTGCAGTAACTCAAAGTTTGTTGTTTTGACTTCTTTATTTCTCTGTCCCTCACTCTTCTGGGAGTTATGAAGCACTGTCCTAGTCTGTTGAGCCCCAAAGCAGGCCCCTCCATCAGCTTTAGGCTCTTTCTCCATTATTTTTTCAGAGTGCTGAGCATCATCAGTTAATCCAAAGACATGTTCCCACAATTTTCTTTCACCACATTTGATCCCTGTCATTTATACCCTAAGGGACCAGCATGTGAAGAATGTATCACACATGAGATACAAAAAATTGTCTCTTTTTGAAATAACTGAAAATTCCATTGACTATTGAGAAGGAAATGAAGTGTGGGGTCTTAGTTAATATCTAACCAGACATTAGTATTTTCCAATACACATCTTTTTTATTATTTGTCTAGTTCTCACTTTATGATTTTTTCCACAAAAATCCTGCTCCAAAGAAGCTGTTGTTTTTTGGATTTTTTTATTAGAGGTTTTTTTTTAAATTTGTATTACTCTCCATCTAATTAGTTCATTGAATTGGAGTTAAAATTTTCAATCTAATTTTAAAGAATTCCTGTTAATTTAGGTATAATATGCAGTTTACTTTTCACTATTATTTATGTATTTTCTAATATAATATTTATTAAATATTATAATATGCTTAATAAAAATATGTGAACTTCGACAACCTAATTAGAGCTATTATTTTGATATGATACTAGGTTACTATTATAAACCGTATGTGTATATTACATGAAAAATTAATAATTAGAATATTCAAAGAAATCATTTTATTCCTTAGAATTCCTTAAGCAATGAAAGGTAAAAAGATAGGAACTTTACATTAGGGAAACCTGAACAACACTATTTCAAGTGAATATCAACAGTGAGAAGTAATGCTGATGGCATGCACCCTTGATATGATGTGAAAAAATGGTAATTTAACTTTGTGGTCTTCCTCTCAAACACATAACTCTAGTGTAAGCATGAGGAGAGCATCACCAAATACCACTTCAGGGTCTTTCTATAAAATAGCTCACTAGCAACACTAAAAATTGTCAAGTCACCAAAAAGCAAAATCTGAGAAATATGTCATAGTCAAGAGCAGCCTGAGAAGACACAAAAGCTAAAGATATGTTGTATTTTTAGTAGAAACTTACAAGAGTTCAGGGTGAGTGGAGATCATAGATAAACACTAAGGAAATCTGAATAAATTATAGACTTTAATGATAATATGTAAATAATGAATTATTACTGGTAACAAATGTATCATACTAATTTAAGATTTAATAATAGAGGTAAATAGATGTGAACCATATGGAAAAATTGTACTATTTTTACAAATTAAAACTATCCTGAAGTAAAAATTTAATTTGCGTGTTATTAATCCAAAGTTTGCCTTCAGAATCATGGTTTATCTTTAAAATGATTAGCTCTTAAAAACTCTAACTTGATTTTAAGTATATTCTGTAGAATCTAGTTACCATTTGTTTTCTCTGTGGAGATGATTACATATAGGAGAGTTTAAAACTATCAGTTAAGATATTTGTTATCCCTGTGTTCATTTTCAAATATCAAAGACTAAAAAAGCTTCTTTAAATAGTGTATTCATAACAATATACCTTCCAATTAAATCAACATACTCTCTGAAGACACGTTATACTCTGAAAACATGTTTCAAAACAAATGAACACAACATTTTATAAAATGAAGTAAAATAGAAAATAAATTATCACAAAGCCACATATTTCACAGAGTTTTTTCAAACTTTTCAGACCCGTTCAAAGAAAAACACAGACATTCTCAATCTGTAATGGATGCTTTATCATTCTCAGTGAAATGAATGCACAATATTACAAAGATATCAGTTTTTCCTAAATTTACCTATAGAATCAGAAAAATCAAACCAAAATAATGTAGGACCTATTCCTGCAAATTGCATGTGATTCCAAATGTAGCAGAAATACATCAACCAAGAAAAATTAAGACTATCTCAAGAAGAACAAAGTGCTCACAGATTTCGTGACTTATTTCAAAAGTACTATAATTAAGATAATGCCAGTTTTCACAAAAGTAGACATTAGCTACATATACTATAAGGAAAATATATGAAAAATATATCCAGATAGAAAAGAGAAGTTACTTAAATGGGATAACACAAAATTCAAATAAATAAATAAATAAATAAATAAATATATTGGAAGTATTGAGGGGGAAAAAAGTTATGAATTGAAATGTTAACTAGCCAAATGGCACAAGAATGTCTTCATTTATCAGTAGTGACTATAAATGTAAATGGACTAAGCTCTCCAGTCAAATGTCAGAGAATGGTACAATTTATAAAAATGCATGACTCAAAAATATACTGTCTGTGAGAGAATCATCGTAAATTCAAAGATACTAGTAGGGTGAAAGTGAAAGACGGATAAAATATATACCTTGCAAGCAGTAACAAAAAGTGAGTTTGAGTAACTATATTAATATCAGATAAAATGGACCTTAAGTCAAAAACACTGAATAAACCTATCAAGACAAAAAGATGACCAGAGAGCAACAGAAAATTACAAACCATACTAGGAAACAAGAAGAAATGACCCAGTCCAATGAACAAACTAAAAACCAGGAAGAGATGCATAACATTGACTAACTAATCAAAGCTGTCCAACCAAATATCATGGACCAACTGAATGAAGTGAGGGAAGAGATTAAGGATATTAAGAAGATACTGGGAGAACATACTGAAGAAACTGTAAATATGCATAAAAAGATAACGGAAATTATGGTGATGAATGGCACAATCCAAGAAATCAAAAAGATACTGGAAGCCCATAACAGCATATTTGAAAAGAGGAAAGAATTAGTGATGTGGAAGACAGTACATCTGAAATCAAACAGATAGAAGAATAGATAGACAAAAAGACAGGAAAAATCCAGCAGGGACTTAGAGATTTGAATGACAACACGAAATGTACAACCATACACGTTATAGGCCTCCCAGAGAGAGGATAGAAGGGAAAGGCAGCAGAAGGTGAGTTGGAGGAAATAATGACTGAAAATTTTTCAACTCTATTATGGACATGGAGGTAAATATCCAGGAAGCACAGTACACCCCAAACAATATAAGTCAAAACCATATAAAACAGGCCCACCCCAAGACATATGCTGGTCAATTTGTCCAATGCTCAAGATAAAGAGAGAAAACTGAAAGCAGCAAGAGAAAAGAGATCCATCACATACAAGGAAAGATTGATAAGACTAAGTACTGATTTCTCATCTGAATCCATGGAGGCAAGAAAGCCATGGTATGGCATAGTTAAGGTACTAAAAGACAAAAAAACTTCCAGCCTAGAATCTCTATCCAGAAAAGCTGGCATTCAAAAATGAGGGAGAGCTCAAAATATTCAAAGACAGACAGAAATTAAGAGAGTTTGTCAATAAGAAACCTGCCCTTCAAGAAATACTAAAGGGAGTTCTGCAGTTTGAAAGTAAAAAATAAGAAGAGAGAGAGATGGAGGAGAAAGTAAGAACAACTAAAAAGAGAAAAGGAAAACTGAAAACAATCTATGGCATAAATAAACCCAAAGAAAATATGGCTAATAAAAGTAATTCCTTGACAATAATAACATTGAATGTTAATGAATTAAACTCTCCAATCAAGAGGAACAGATTGGCATAATGGATAACGAAATATGGTCCATCCATATGCTGTCTGCAAGAAACTCACCTTAGAACCAGGGATGCAAGGAGGCTGAAAATGAATGGTAGGAAAATAATTTTACATGCAAAGAATAACCAAAAAATGGTGGCAGTAGCTATACTAATATCAGACAAAATAGAATTTAAATGTGAAACTATTCTAAGAGACAAAGATGGACATGATATATTAATAAAAGAGGGTAATCTATCAAAAAGAAAGAAAAATCATAAACATTTATGAACCTAACCAGGGTGCATCAAAATACATGAGACAAACATTGAAAAAACTAAGGGAAAAAATGGATGCCTCTACAATTATAGTGTGGGACTTTAATACAACATTAGACAGAATATCTCAACAGAGAATCAATAAAGAAACTAAGGCCTTAGATAATACATTAGAAGATCTGGAACTATAAATGCATAAAGAGCACTTTATACATTTATAAGTGTGTAAAGAGCATTACACCCAAATAGAGTGTGTTACATATTCTTCTTGAGTGCACATGGATCAGTCTCCAGGACAGACTACATGCCAAGCCACAGAACAACTCTCAATGCACTCAGAATGATTGAAATTGTACAAATTTCTCTGACAACAATGGAATGAAGCTGAAAATCAGTAAGGGGCAGGGAAGCAGATTAGGCACAAAGATATGGAAGTTAAAGAACCTATTCTTAAACAATTAGTGGGAAAAGGAGGAAATTGAAAAAGAAATCAGTAAATACCTTGAAATGAATGAAAATGACAACAAAACTTACCAAAACCTATGAGATGCAGCAAAAATTGTCCTGAGAGGGAAATTAATAGACATAAATGCCTGTATTAAAAAAAAAAGAAATAGCTAAAATCAAAGAAGTAACTGTACACTTGGAGGAATTACAAAAAAACAACAAACCAACCCCAAAGGAAATAGAAGGAAGGAAATAATGAAGATTAGAGTTAAACTAAATGAAATTGAAAATAAGAAAGCACAGGAAAAATTAAATAAAACCAAAAGCTGTTTCTTTTAGAAGACTAATAAAACAGACAAACCCTTAGCAAGACTAACAAAGTAATAAAGACAGATTCAAATACAGAAAATAAAAAATGAGGGAGGGGATATCACCACTGACCCCACAGAAATAAAGAGTAATTTAAGAAGGTATTTTGTAAAATTGTATGCCAGCACGATGGATAATTTAGACGAAATGGACAAATCCTACAAACTCACAAGCAGCCTACATTGACAAAAGAAGAAATTAAATAACTCAACAGACCAATCATGAGCAATGAGTTTGAATCAGTCATCAAAAACCTCCCAACTAAGAAGAGACCAGGACCAGATGGCTTCATAGGTGAATTCTACCAAACATTCCAGAAAGAACTAATACCAATCCTTCTAAAAGTTAGAAGTGGAGGGAACATCACCTAATTCATTGTATGATGCCAACATCATCCTAAATACAAAGCCAAATAAAGATGCCATAAAAAAAGAAAACTATAGACCAATCTCTCTAATGAACCTAGATGCTAAAATCCTCAACAAACACTTGCTATTCGTATTCAACAACACATCAAATGAATTATACACCATGACCAAGTGGGTTTCATCCCTGGTATGCAAGGATGGTACAACGTAAGAAAATCAATGTAGCAAACCACACAAACAGATTAAAAGAAAAAAATCACATGATCATGTCTATTGATAGAGGAAAACCATTTGACAAAATACAGCACCGTTTCCTTATAAAAACATTTCAAAAGATTGGACTAGAAGGAAACTTCCTCAATATGATAAAGGGTATATATGAAAAACTTACAGCTAACATCATATTCAATGGTGAAATCCTGAAAACTTTCCCTCTAAGTTCTGGAACAAAACAAAGATCCCCTATATCACTGCTCTTATTTAACATTGTGTTAGAAGTACTTGCTCAAGCACTTAGGCAAGTAAAAGATTTAGAAGGCATCCAAATTAATTAGCAGAAGAAATTTTTCACTATTTGAGATGGCATGATCCTATAACATAGAAAGCCCTGAGAAATCTACAACAAAGCTTCTAGAGCTGATAGATGAGTTCAATAAAGTGGCAGGTTATAAGATCAATGTGTAAAAATCAGTAGTATTTCTGTACAGCAATAATGAGCAATCTAAGGAAGATATCCAGAAAAAAATCTCACTTACAATAGCAACTACAATAATAAAATATCTTTAAATAAATTTAACTAAAGATGTAATTGACTTGTATTCAGAGAACTCACAACACTGTTAAAGGAAATCAAAGAAGACCTAAATAAGTGGAAGAATATTCTCTGTTCATGGATAGGAAAACTAAGCATCATTAAGATATCTATCCTACCCAAAATGATTTAAAAACTTGATGCAATCCCAATAAAAGTTACCACAGCATTTTTTTACTAAATTGGAAAAGCTTAATATGAAAGTTGTTTTGAGGCAAGGGGCCCTGAATAGCAAAAGACATTTTGAAGAAAAAAAAAAGAAAAAGAAAAGAAATCGGAGGTATCACACTACCTGACTTTAAAACATACTACAAAGCTACAGTGGTCAAAACTGCAAGGTATTGGAACAAGGATAGACATACTGACCAATGGAACCAAATCAACTGATATTTGACAAGGCCACCAAGCCCACTCAACTGGGAGAGAATGGCCTCTTCAACAAATGGTGCCTGGATAACTGGATATCCATATCCAAAAGATTAAGAGAGGAACACTATCTCACACCTTATGTAAAAATTAACACAAGATGGATCCAAGATCTAAATATAAGAGCCAACACCATAAATCTTCTGGAAGATAATGTAAGGAAGTTTCTACAAGGCCTTGTAGTAGGAAATGTTTTCATGAACTTTACACCCAAAGCACAAGCAATGAAAGAAAAACTGGATAAATCGGACCTCCTCAAAATTAAAAACTTTTGCACCTCAAAGGAGTTTGTCAAGAAAGTGAAAAGGCAGCCTACTCACTGGGAGAAAATATTTGGTAACCATATATCTGATCAGGGCCTAATATCCAGCATATAGAAAGCACTCTTACACTTTGAAAATAAGACAAACAACACATTTTAAAAATGGGCAGCAATTTGAATAGACACTTCTCAAAGAAGAAATACAAATGGCTACAAAGTACATGAAAAGATGCTCAAAAGGGTGCACCTGGGGTAGGCTTCTATGGAGTGTGTAAGTGTTCATCTTGCCATAGTGTGTTGTATCAGTGGGTGGAGCCCTACATAAATGAGCGGGAAGGTGTTGGACTCCCATCCTGAGGAGGCCTGTGATGTTCTCAAATAGAGGGGCAGGAGTCTCTAGAGAGCAAAGACAGTTCTTAATAGGCAGTATGTCAAGCCCTCAATGTTGTTGCAAGTAACTATGAATCTTGTTCTTCAAGGATTGAAGCTTGATTGTTACTTTGGTTCCCCAAAGGAGGGGTTGCGAGGAATAGAATAGATGCAACAAGGGGCATTGTTGGGGTAATGGAAGTTTTCTACATGATCTTGCAATGATAAAAACAGGCCATATTAAATATCATCAAAATTTATAAAAATGTATGGTTCAAAATGTAAAACATAATGTGAATCATTGACCATGGTTAGTAGCAATGTTTCAATACTTTTACATGAATTATAACAAATGTACCATCCACATGTAAAATGGTATTAATAGAAGAAAGGGGAAAACGGGGAGTATGTTGGATATATGGGAATCCTCTGCGTTCTCTACCTGACTTTTCTGTCACCTAAAGCTTCTTTGAAGGCAAAATGAAAAAAAATAAGACACTGGGGAAATAAATAGAAAAAAAAAGTCACTGTACAAACAAGAAAACAGATCTTATAGGAATGAAAAGATAATGTCAAAACATTTTTAAAATTTTATATTTTTAAATTATTTTTTATTATTCTAAATTTTAGATTGTTTTTCTGTATTTTATTTGTTATATTTAAAACTATGATTATTATTTCATTTCTTATTAATTTTGTTGGCTTCATTTTTAAAGAAGTTTTGGATCACAGATGGTTTGCCATTGTGGCAGAGGGGAATCACTGGTGTGGGGTGTCAGTGATGGGAGGAGGTTCACCTGGCCCATAACTATAAGGCACATGAATGTTTTAAAGTGTTCATGGGGCATTGTCATGGTGTGTGAAGATTCACACAGTAACTAAAATAATATTGAATTCCCATCCTGAGTAGCTCTGCCACATTCTCTAATGGGACAAGAATCCCCCGAATACAGAGGCAGTGACTAGGGAAAGAAGAAGGACCATTGATTGACCCTTGAAATTGATGACTCTACTTATGAACATTTACTTTTGAAATTGAAACTGAGCCTAGTATTACAGGGTGCTTAAGAGTTACCTCCTGAGAGCCTCCTTTTTGCTGAAATGCTGCCTCTGTCTAAGCCAAACTCAGCATTTAAATTCATTACCTTCCCCCCAACATGGGTCATGACTCCCAGGAATAAGCCTCCCTGGCACTGAGGGATTACTACCGAGTGCCAACTAACAATGCATCTGGAAAAAGACCCTGACCAAAAGGAAGACAGTGTAAAGACAAATGACTTTATATGGCTAAGAGAATTCAAAGTGAGTCAAGAGGTCATCCCAGAGGTTATGCTTATGCACAACACAGCAGGATCTTATTGACTGCAAAAGTAAATATTGCCTCAAATAGCAGGGTTTCCAAGGGCTCTGGATACAAGCAGACACTATAGGCAGGGCAGACAGCTCAGAAGTTTGGTTCCCCGCAGTGGGCCCCGCTTTGGAATTTACACTTCCCAGTGTGTTAGATTTGGACTCAGTTGTCTTTTCCCAACACTTGGCTCAGCTGCCCCTCTATTTTTACCTATATGTATTACTAGCATTGACAGTTATATGTACAAGAGACTTAAATCTTTGGGCTGTCCATGTGCCAGTCGGGCCCTGACTCTCAACAGACTTGCAACACCTACTCTCCAGTTCATTGGATTCACCCAGAACAACTAACAAGAAGATGACTGACAATGACCATCTCAAAGAACAGAGAGATAATATACAATGGGGCAGTAAAAATAGCTCTGTTGATGCTTTCTAGATTAAATTACCACATATGAAACAATGACAGAAAATGGGAGATGGGGAAGGCATTCTGAGGTGCTGTGAGTGGGGGCGTGCAGGAGCAGGAGTAGTGGACAAATATCAGATTGGATAAACTGCTCTCAGATGTACCAAAAACAAGAACTGAATGAGAGAGACCAAGGCTTACCAGCCAGCTGGTAGGCTGTGTTGGAAGAATTGTTAACCTATACTCTGATTATTGTATAGGTTAATAATCTTATGTGGGCATCCTTCAAAAATTGTAAGCAACTCTTTTTCATTGGATGCCATGCACACTTGGTGTTGGACTTGTTGTGGGACAGCCAGGCATTAGCTAGCCCTCTTGGAACACTATGATTTGTACAATAGGGGTGGTAAACAAAAGCTTCAGCTTAATAATTAATAAATAAAGTGTAATATTTGGAAAATTCACCAAAAACCATGTTGGTTTGGAAGGGAAGTGAAGAGTTTTGGGAAGCAATTGTGCACAGCATTTCTACATATCTTGTGCCAGCTTTTGTCTTGGACTGCCTTGAAAGATAGAAATAGTGTCTCCCTCTTTGACAGAATACAGATTGTTTGCTGCCAAGGATAATAAATAAATGTTTCCCAGTGAAAAAATGAGGAAGGTTTTCATACAGCCCTTTTAAAAGTTTAGGAAATTGGAAACTTGAAGTTCCTCATCTGCAACTAAGGCTCATCATATATACAACATCCACTAGGGCCTCCATCCATCTGGTGCCCCATAGGACTTAGAGAAAAGAAGAACTGATGTGAATATGAAACTACTGCTGCCTGCTGTAATAAAGTCCTTTAACTGACCCTGCAGTCTTGTGTGTTCATTATCCATAAAATGTAAGGAGGTTAATCAGTTACCTTGCGAGAAGGGTAAAATTTCAGTCCCTCTCAGTTTTTGATAATAGAATACATTTATTGGAAATACAAATATATAGTGGTTTGAATAAAGTAAAACTTTTCTTTTAAAAAAAAATCTCATTTAAATTCTCAGGCTAATGTGTTGAAACTGTTTCATAAATTCATTGCATCGTATTTGCTTTCATGGCATGCTGTGAAGAAAGGGACTTGGGTGTGTTCTATGTTGTTGTATAACCATCCCTAGCATATTTGTTCATTTTCATGGCTCAGGATTATACCTTCATATTTGCATTATAGCAATAAGAGCAGTAAAGTGCTGGAGGAGAACAAACCCCTTTTCTCAGGGTTATCACTGGAAGTTAAATTATTTCCATTGACATCCTTTGGTGAGAACAAGTCACATGGCCAAATCAAGTTGCAAGGAAGGCTAGGGAAATGGATTTTCATTCTGGTTAGTCTTATACATAGATGAATATTCTATTAATATGGAAGAATTTGAGAATACTTAATTATTATGAAATACTGTTTTTTTGATTCACTAGACAATATTAAAAAGGCAATTTGCAGAAAAGAAACTGAAGGAGAGGCTGTGAAATGTTAAATGGGAATGGAGAATTAATAATGGCACATACTTTAAGGTACAATTTTGACAGGATATGTTCTTAATATTATATTCTCACTTTATTAATCCTACTTGAAATAACCTTTTCTCTTTTTGCTTACAAATACTTATATTTATCTAAGATTTCATAACAGGCATTTGTGGGAAGTCACACAGGTATTAGGGCTATCTATTCTATGGAGACATAATTAAAAGAAGTAGTTATATATATGATTTTTTTTTTAATTTAATGCCTGCAGAGAACATTTGTATGGCATACAAATTGGTGATCCATGGGGAAATGGTGTTCTTAGATCTCAGATACCACTGAGAATTCCTCATAAGCTTTAGGTACTTTCTTCCAGCATGCAGAAAGCATAAATATTCCATGGGATCAGGAGTTGATTGATTTTTATATGGCACTATGTGTAATACTTGGGAAAGTATTTAAAACCTGACTAAGTAAATTGAACTAAAAAGGAACTTTCAATACACTAACCTAAAATTCTGCAAAAGCTTTTCTAATCAAAACTTTATCAAGAATGCCATTTAAACAATCATAGAATGTAGGGTAGAGTGTGGTCCATGCAGAGAGGAATTGAGTGTCAGTGTGCTCGCTTCACCTTGATGATAAAAAAGTTGAGAGATTTTCTTGCTTGTGGGAATATTTGTATATGTCTTCTTAAAGAAAAATGAGATTCTAAATTCATTTGGCATACTGCTTGACCACTTAGAAAGATGAAAAGAATGTATACTTTCAATATTGAAAGTTAATATTTTCTGTTAAATATATTTTAATCCACTTTTGTCTGTTTTGAGACAAAACAGGTTTTTTTCCAGCCTTTTAAATTTTCATTTATAGAAAATAGCAAAATACTAAAATGGAATATAGTGATTATTTAGCATTGAAAAGCTTTTCAATTAAAATATATCTTTTATTTAAAATAACTAATATGGTTAAACATAATTGCATTTATAGGCCTGAGTTCTGAACATTAAATAAGACTTGTTTTCTTTTACAGTGTGTGCTGGTAGATAGATGGTATGTATGATTGCTGAATTTTGACAAAGTAATCTGATGACATTATAAAATTCTGGTTTAGATATTTTAGATATATGCTTTCCTATAATAGATGCCAGTGGTGTAATTTGTGTAAATGAAAATAATTTATAATAGATTTCTTCATAATTATTTGAATGTGCAAGAAATGTCCAGGAAAAAATGTCATTTTTTTTTCACTCATATCTGTTTGCCTTATTAACACACATGATTTGGACAGCTGAACTCTAATCATTGCTTCTATCACAATCATCTATGTACATTCCTCCTTGCTTCTGTTCTGGCTGCTTCCTCTGCTCGGAATACCCTGTCTCATTTCTTCATCTCCTGCTAAGACTTATCGTATAAAGTACATTTTTTTCCCCAGTGACCTCCTCTAGACAATACTTGGGATGTCTTTCCTTTGTCCTTTAACTCTTATTAATACACAGGTCATTTACATGATAATTTTATAAGGAGGAAATAATTCTCATAATACCCTCAAGATAAAAGCATTCTTATATAGTGTCTATCTAAAATTTAATCATTTTATGAAGATACTGAGCAAATAAATTTTCTTGAGATATTTTATTTTTTAAAGAAATAATTTGGTTTAATTGCTTGTAAAAAAAATTGTAATTTTAGGAAGACAACAGCTGAAAATAACTTTTTGAATCTTAATCCATGATCTGCCATTATAATGTTGTGCACACATGAATACTAATGTTTCTCTTTATCACTGTTTCTCACTTAGAATATGTCAAATGTTAAGAATAGTTATTATTGATATCAGTAATTTTCTGATAGCTGGACATTTGAATATAATTATTATGGTATGGAAATGCATGACTTCTAAAATGTGTCTCAAACTACTCTCAGTAATTCACTATGAATTTTAATTAACCAAGTATTTTCTCTTTTCTTTTAGGCCAGGTTGATCAACAAATTCTTCATATTTTCAGTCTGTATTTTAGATGAAGAGCTAAAGGTAATTTAAGGAATAAAAGCTGATGGAGAGCAATTCAATGTTAAACACACAATCTCATAATTTTTTTTTACTTACCAAAGTACATAATTTTAACATTCTTTTAATTTTTTCCTAAAACTCATATTCTCTCTTTTCAAAGAGTCTTTTTTCCTCTAGGCTTCCATACAGCATTTTTATCTTTCTCTTCTCTTTACTTTGGCCATCTCATTCTACTTCCTGAACTCATAATTATATATTTATATTTGCATCTATATCCTTTTTTCAATTTATTTTTATTGAAGTATATCATTCATACATGAACATGCATAAACAATAAGTGTATAGTAAAGGTTGTAAACTTACAAAATAAACATGCATAACATCATACAGGAGTCCCATATGTCACCCCTCCAACAACAACCCACATTGTTGTGAAACATTTGTTACAAACTATGCAAGAGCATTGTCAAAATATTACTGCTAACTATAGCCCCAATCATACATTTGGTTTATTTTCCTCCCAACCTACCCAAATTTTTAAAATATTTACTTTTATTACAGACGTTGTGAACTTACAAAACAATCATGCACATGTGTAGAATTCCTATCCAACACCCCTTCACCAACACACCAATCTATGGTAGAACATTTGTTACAGATTATGAGATAATATCATCATACTATTACCTCCAGCCATGGTCCATAACACAGTTTTTCCATACCCCCTATTATCAACACAGTACATCTTTGGCGTTGTTGCAAGAATATAATAGTATTGCTGTTAACCACAGGCCATAGGTCACATCCATTGTATTTTTCCCATGCTTCTCCACATTCCCACTACCCTACAATAGTGATGTACATCTACTCTAGCTCACAGAATGACACTCTTGCATCGGTACCATCAACACCAATTCTTATCTACCTCTGGGTTTCCTGTGTTATTCAGTCCCTATATTTTTCTCTAGCTTTCTTACAATTGATGTTTACTTCCCCAGACTACTCTTTTCAGTGGCAATCCCATTATAAGCCAGCTGTTACTCACTATAAAGTGTTACCATCAACTCTATCCATTTCCACACTTTTAAAGTCAAGTTAATTAAAACTTCTACATACATTAAGCACCAGTAGTTCTTTTCTATCCTCCTTTTATCTCCTAATAATCTACACTCTAGTTTTTAACTCCATGTATTTATTCTTCATATTTAGTTCCCATTAATGAGACCACACAATATTTGTCTTTTTCTGTATGGCTTACTTTGCTTAGCATAATGTCTTCAAGGTTCATCCATCTTATCATATGTGTCCCAATTTCATTTCTTCTTACGGCAGCATAGTGTTCTTTGATATGTATATACCACATTTTGTTAATCCATTTATTAGTATGGACACTTGTGTTGTTTCCATCTTTTGGCAATTGAGAATAATGCCACTATGAACATCAGTGTGCAGATGTCTGTTCATGTAATAGTTTTAGTTTTTCTGGATATATTCCTAGTAGAGGAATTGCTGGATCACATGGCAGTTCTATATTTAGCTTCCTGAGGAACTGCCAAACTGTCTTCCAAAGAGGCTGCACCATTTTACAATCCCACTAACAGTGAAGTATTCCTATTTCTCCACATCTTCTCCAGCACTTGTTGTCTGTTTTTTAAATAATAGCCATTCTATACAGTGTTAGATGATATCTTGGTGCTGTTTTGATTGGCATTTCCCCAATAGCTACTGATATGGAACATTTTTTCATGTGCTTTTTGGTCATTTGTATTTCTTCTTTGGAGAAATGTCTATTTAAATCTCTTGCCCATTTTTTAATTGCTTGCTCTTTTATTGTTGAGTTGTATGATCTCATTATTTAGAATGGAAATCAAGCCCTTATGTGCTTTCCAAATACTTCCTCCCATTGAATGGGCTGCCATTTCACCTTCCTGATGATGTCCTTTGAATCAGAAAAGTGTTTAAGTTTGAGGAGGTTCCATTTATCCATGCTTTCTTTCATTGCTCATGCTTTCAGTGTAAGATTTAAGAATCCACCACCTACCACCAGGTCTTGAAGATGTTTCCCTATATTTTCTTCCAGGAGCTTTACGGTTTTTGTTTTTATATTTAGGTCTTTGATTCATTTTGAGTTAATTTTTGTATAAGGTGTGAGATAGGGTCTTCTTTCTTGTTTTTTGGCTTTGGATAACCAGTTCTCCCAGCAACATTTGCTGAATAGACTGCCCTGCCCCAGGTGGGTAGGTTTGACGGGCTTGCAAAAATCACTTGGCCATAGATGTGAGGGGCTGTTTTTGAACCATCAATTCTGTTCCATTGTTCTTTGTGTCTATCTTTATGCCAATCCCATGCTGTTTTTACCACTGTAGCTAGGTAATATGATTTTAAGTCTGGAAGTGAGAGTGCTCCAACTTCACTTTTCCTTTTTAAGATGTTTCTGGCTATTAAGGGCCTCTTACCCTTCCAGATAAAATTTATAATTTTTGTTTTCCATTTGTTTAAAAATGCTGTTGGAATTTTTATTGGGATTGCATTGAATGAATCTTTATATCAATTTGGGTAGAACTGAAATTTTAATGAAATTTAGACCTCCAATCCATGAGCATGGAATATGTTTCCAATTATTTAGGTCTTTTTATATTTCTTTTAACAATTCATTGTAGCTTTCTGAATACTAGTGCTTTACATCCTTGGTTAACTTTATTCCTAAATATTTGACTCTTTTAGTTGCTATTGTAAAAGGAATTTTTTTACTGACTTCCTCCTCTGATTGCACATTACAATTGTATATAAACACCACTGATTTTTGAGTATTGATCTTGTATCCTGAAACTCTACTGAAATTGTTTATTACCTCAAGCAGCTTTGCTATAGATTTTTCAGGACTTTCTAGATATAGGATCATATTGTCTGCAAATAGTGAAAGTTTCATTTCTTCCTTTCCAATTTCGATGCCTTTCATTTCTTTTTCTTGCCTGATTGCTCTAACTAGAACCTCTAGTACTATACTGAATAACAGTGGTGACAGTGGGCATCCTTGTCTTATCTCTGATCTCAATGAGAAAGCTTTCAGTCTTTCACCATTGAGTAAAATGTTAGCTATGGGTTTTGCGTATATGGCCTTTATCATGTTGAGAAAGTTTCCTTGAATTCCTATCTTTAGTAGTATTTTTATCTAGAAAGAATGCTGTATTTTTTCAAATGCCTTTTCTGCATCAATCGATAAGATCATGTGATTTTTCTTCTTTGTTTTATTAATGTGCTGTATTATGTTGATTGATTTTCTTGTGTTGAATCACCCTTGCATGCCTGGTATAAAACCCATTGATCATGATGAAGAATACTTTTAATTTGTTGTTGGATGCAAATAACAAGTATTTTATTGAGGATTTTTGCATCTATATTCATTAGAGACATGATTCTGTAATTTTCTTTTTTCATAATATCTTTACCTGGCTTTGGTATTAGGGTGATATGGCTTCATAGTATGAGTTTGGTAGAGTTCCTTCCTCAACTTTTTGGTAGAGCACCACCAAGATTGGTATTAAATCTTTGAATGCTTAGTAGAACTCACCTGTGAAATCATCGGTCCTGGGCTTTTCATTTTGGGGAGCTGTTTGATGACTATTTCAATCTCTTTACTTGTGATTGGTATGTTGAGATCTTCTATTTCTTCTAGGGTCAGTGTAGGTTGTTTGTATGATTCTAGGATTTTTTTCCATTTCGTCTGCATTGTCTAGTTTGTTGGTGTAGAGTTGTTCATAGTACCCTCTTCTGATCTCTCTTATTTCTGTGGGGTCAGTTGTAATACTCCCATTTTCATTTTTTATTTCATTTAATTGCATTTTCTATCTGTTTTTCTTAATCAGTCTAGCTAAAAGTTTGTCGATTTTGTTACTCTTCTCAAAGAACCAACTTTGGGTTTTGTTAATTCTCTCTTGTTTTTTGTTCTCAATTTCATTTACTTCTGCTCTGTTCTTTGTTATTTCATTCTATTTACTTGCTTTGGGATTAGTTTGCTGTACCTTTTCTAGTTCCTCCAGCTGTGTAGTTAGGTCATTGATTTTAGCTCTTTCTTCTTTTTTAATGTAAGTATTGAGGGCTGTAAATTTCCCCCACAGCACTTCCTTCATTGCTTCCCACAGGTTCTGATGGGTTTTGTTCTCATTGTCATTTGTCTTGAGATGCTTATTTATTTCTCTTGAAATTTCTTCTTTGACCCACTGATTATTTAAGAGTGTGTTATTTAATCTTCATATATATGTGTATTATCCCTTTTACTGCCTCTTGTTAATTTCCAACTTTATTCCATTATGATCAGAGAAAGTGCTTTGTATAATTTTAATCCTACTCTCTGGGGTGCAAAGTTCTGAATATGTCTATTAGATTGAGTACATTTATCATATTATTCAAGCTCTCTGTTCCTATATTGATCCTGTGCCCAGATGTTCTTTCCAATGGTGAGGGTGGTGTATTGAAGTGCTCAAATATTATTGTAGAGGTATCTATTTCTCCCTTCAGTTTTGCCAGTGTTTGCCTCATGCATCTTGGGGCATCCTGGTTAGTTGCAACTACATTTATGATTGTTATTTCTTCCTGGTGAATCATACTTTTGATTAATATGTAATGCCCTTCCTTGTCTCTAGTAACAGTTTTGTTTTTAAAGTCTATTTCATCTGATATAAGTATAGCTACTCTGACTTTTTTTTTCTTTCTTTTTTTCGGTTCCTGCATGCATGGAATATGTTTTTCCAACTTTTCACTTTCAGTCTATTGGTATCCTTGGTTCTAAGGTAAGGCTATTGCAAACAGCATTTTCATGCCTCATATTTTCTTACACATTCCACCAGTATCTGTCACTGGGGTGTTTAATCCATTAATATGCAATGTTATTACTGTAAAGGCAGTTTTTACTTCACCCATTTTGACCTTTGGGTTTTATCTATCATAATTTATTTTCACCAATCTTTTGACACTTTTAGTTACTGGTACTGATACAATTTTCATTTCTGAATCCTCTTCCAAGCCTCTCTCTCTTGTCTTTTCTTTCCAGGCTGTAACATTCCCTTTAGTTTTTCCTGCAAAGCTGGTCCTTTTGTTATAAACCCTCTCAGTTTCTGTTCATCTGAGAATATTCTAAACTCGCCCTCATTTTTGAAAGACAATCTTGCCATATGTAAGATTCTTAGTTGTCAGTTTTTCTCTTGAAGTACCTTAAATATTGATACAGGTGCCTTCTTACTTCTATGGTTTTCCCTGAGAAATTTGCACTTAATCTTATTGGTTATCTCTTATAGGTTATGCATTGCTTTTCTCTTGCTGCTCTCAGAATTCTCTCTTTGTCTTCGGCATTTGACATTCTGATTAGTATGTGTCTCAGAGTTGGTCAATTCAGATTTATTCTGAAGGGTATAGGTTGGGCTTCTTGGACATGGATATCTATGTCCTTCAATAGGGTTGGGAAATTTTCTATCATTATTTCTTCAAATATTCCTTCTGGCCCTTTTCACTTCTCTTCTGGAACACCCATGACATGTATGTTTGAACATCTTTTGCTCTTATTTAGTTTCCTGAGACCGTGTTCAATTTTTTCCATTTTTTTCTTCATCTGTTCTTTTATATGTTGACTTTTGGAGGCCATGTTATCAAGCTTATGGATCCTTTCTTCTGCCTCCTGAAATCTGCTGGCATATGCCTTCAGTGTGTTTTTAAATTTCATTTATTGCACCTTTCATTCCCATAAGATCTGCTATTCTTTTATGTATGCTTTCAAATTCTTCTTTTTGCTCACCCAATATTTTCTTAATATTCTTAATCTTGTTAGCCATCTCATTGAATTTATTAAGGAGATTTGTTTGAACACCTATGATTAGTTGTCTCAATTCCTTTCTGTCATCTGGAGGCTTATCTTTTTCCTTTAACTGAGCCATATCTTCCTGTTTCTTTGTATGGATTATAATTTTTTGTTGGTGTCTTTGCATCTGGCTTACTGAGATGTATTTATTATGGGTGCAGTTTCTCCCTTTAGATTAGGGCTTTCTTGTTTTCTTGTTTTCTTGTTTTGCCAGTTGTATAGTTGGACCCAAGAATGTAGTTGGTACTGTAAGATGTGGAGGATGAAGCTGCCCATATTGCCCCAGGAATTGATGAGGCTTCTCCCACCTTTCTCTTCTGCCAGGCATAGGGACAGAGCTGCAACTGTTCGTAATAATCCAAGTTGTACAGGACAAAAGTATCTGTAGTTGCCTGGAGAGACTGATAAAGCTTCACTCCCCTTCCTTCCCTAACTGGGGTGGTGATGGAGCTGCAGTTGTGTGCAGACATCTATGCCATGTGTGTCCAAAATGACCAGTTACCCACTTAACTGATTTAGCACCAGTGCTCCCTCCCTGCCAGAGGTGGGGTTGGACGCTCTGGAGTGCTCAACAATCTAATCTGTGTGGGCCAAATGTGCCTGCAGTTGCCCTGAGAAGCTGAGGGAATATTGTCCCTTCTGCCCTTTAGGGGGTGGGAATGGAACCACCGTATCCCAACATTTCAGTCTCTGTAGGCCAAAAGTACTGACCATTGCCCAGAGAGGCTGTGGAGACACCACACCCCTCCTATCTAATTGGGGGTGGGAGTGAATCCACAGGTGTCCAACAGTCCAGTCTGTGTAGGCTGAAAGTGCCTGCCATTGCCTGGAAAGGTGTGGCAGACACTTTTCTATAGGAGGGTGGGGTTGGATCCACAAGTACCCACCACTCCAGGCTATGATGGCCAAAAGCACCTGCAGTTCTCCAGAGAGGCTGGGCAAACACAGTCCCTCTCTTGCCCTATTCTGCAAAGGGATGGAGCCACAGGTGCCCAATGGTCAATTTTATGCAGGCCAAAAGCACCTGCAGTTGCTCTGAGAGGCTGAGGGAACACCAGCTCCCTTCTATCCTATGGGGGGTGGCAGAGTGGAGATGGACTCAAAGACACTCAGCAAACCAGTTCCTATGGGCTGAAAATGCCTGCATTTACTGGGAGAGGCTGAGGATACCTAGCTCGACTCTTATCCTATTGGGATGCAGGCATGCAGCCCCAGGTGTCTGACTGTTAAATCTGTGTCAGCTGAAAGCACCTGCAGTTGCCTGGAGCGCCTGGTGCAGGTCCCACCAGCTTCCTCCTTGCCGGAGGTGGTGCTGGAGCCTAGGTTAGGGCTGCAGTTTGATTTTGGTCGAAAGAAGCCAGTCCTTTACTTCACTGGATTTTCAGTCAGACTGGCTTCCCCTCATGCCAGGGGCAGAGTCAAAATGGTGGCTACCAGCCTCTTTCCATCTTTGACAGGTTCAAAACCTAGCTGTTTTTAGGATTATACTTTAGCCAGCCAAATCCACCAATCAGTAGCTGAAGTCAGTGGACAACAGTCACTTCCTCCCCTGTGTATAGGAAATGGAGCTTCCAACTCCAGCCACAGAATAGCTCCTGAGGCAGCTTGCACTGCTAGTGTAAGATGGTCACCAGCCTCTGTGGCATGGCTTGCAGTTTTCCAGAGAGGTGGTGCATGTACCCCCAGCTTCCTCCCTGCTGGAGGTGGGGCTAGGGTTTAGTCTAGAGCTGCAATCCGCTCTGGGTGGAAAGAATATGGTCCCTATCAGCACCGTGATTTTCAATGAGCCCTGCTTTCCCTCAAGATGGGGCAGAGTTAAGCTGGCAGATACCAGCTTCTCTCACTTGGACAGTTTTAAGCTTTAGTTGTTCTTCGGATTATACTTTAGCCCACTAGATTTACTAATCAGTAGTTGAAGTAAGTGCCACACCATCTCTTCTTCTCCCGTTTCTTGGAAATGGAGTTTCCAACTCCAGCCACAGAATAGCTCCCGAAGTGGCTTGCACCATGGACAATGGCCTCCGCAGCATGGAGGGCTCTACTCAAGAATCTTCTCTGCAGATGAACAGTCTCCTCCTTCCATAATTTCAAGGATTTTGCAGGGTGCTCTTCTGGTCTCCTGGGGCCCCCATACAGGTGATTTTGATAGCTCTGGGTGATTACTAACTACCCTGTAGGGTGAGCTGACACTTGGAGCTCATTACTCTGCTGCCATCTTGGTGCCCCCGCCCCCGCTTCTTTATCTTTTGCCTTATATTTAACTTTACTTTTCTCTCTCCATTATCAGAGCCATAGCCTGCAGAAGAAACCTGTGTTTCGCTGTGATCCACATCAACATTATCACACTATTCCTGCTGATTTAGAAATGGGGCATGAAGTGGGAAGGAAGGTGAGTAACAACAGATATGAGCAAATAAGATTGCTTGATTATTCCCTTTGTCTCATATGCAGTTATTCAAAATCATCTCTCATTGGCCATGGAAGTTAACGAGAAAGGAATCAGGAATTTAAGTTTGATTAGTTGAGCAAAATGGTAAATGTGTATTATCCTTTGTTATTGACTAGGGCAAGTGTGTAATTTCAATATGTGTGTGTGTGTTTAATGCAAAATGTCACCTGATGTACTTGTAATGATGGTTATAATTTTGGTTCTAATATGAAAATTTTTTTTTTAGTAATCAGGAAAATAATACTTGACATAAAATTCCAGCTATTGCATATTATGAACATAGAAAAAGCATTTTCTTTGATTTATATGACCCTTTAATTTATTCACTTAAAAATATGCAACAATTACTACTGCTATGTGGTTTATTCCCTGGTCAAATGCAATTTAAATTTTAATGCAAGTACTTTCAAAATGCAATCTATTTTTTTCTTTCTATCCTAACTGTCTGTCTAACTAAAATCAATACTGTATTGGTGTATCTGAACAAGTCTTGGCAAACTAGCTTAAACATTGCTATTTACATAGAGGTCATCAAGTATTTTACTTTTAATTTTTCTATTCAGACTTGATAGAAATCCTAGGACAGTAATGGGAAACGATACAAGAGTGATGGTGTTTATCCTAGCAGGTATGGCAGAGGACCCATAATTGAAAGTTGTGTTATTTGTCTTCCTGCTTGCTCAGCATCACTGGCAATCTAATCATCAAAACACTCACCCTGCTGGATGCTCACCTCAACACTCCCATGTATTTTTTCCTTCGGAAATTTTCCCCTCTTAGAAATCTCTTTTACAACTATATGTATCCTTAAATTGTTGGTTATTATGTCAACTGGAGACAAAACCATTCCTACCACTGTTGTGTCACTCAATTGTTTTCCACCTTCCTCCTTGGAGCATCTGAGTTTTACCTGCTGGCAGCCATGTCCTATGACCACTCTGTTGCCTCCTGTAAGCCCCTGTACTACACAACCACCATGAACAGCAAAGTCTGCACACAGCTTGTGCTCAGGTGTTGGCTCTCTGGTTTCTTTACCACCTTTCCACTGCTCACTTTGGGTCTAAACCTTGACTTCTGTGCCACCAACATTATTGATCATTTCTATTGTGACTCTACTCCTCTTCTCCAGATGTCCTGCTCAGACACACAGCTCATCGAGACAATGGGTTTCATTTCAGCTTTGGTGACACTTGTAGTCATGTTGATAATGGTGATAATATCATACACCTACATTGCATTGACAATTCTAAAGTTCCCTTCAACTAATCAGAGGAAAAAAGTATTTTCAACTTGTTCTTCTCACATGATTGTCATCTTCCTCTCTTACGGCAGCTGCATCTTCTTGTCTGCCAAATCCTCAATCAAGGAAAGAATTTCTTTATCCAAGGGAATTACATTGCTCAATATCTCAGTTGCTCCAGTTTTGAACACTTCATCTATACCCTAAGAAACCAACAAGAGAAAAAATGCTTCATGTCTATCATACAAAGGATTGTCTCTTTCTCAAAGAAATGAAGATGCTGTTGCATTGTAAATAGAAATGAACAAAGGAGTCTCTAATAATAGCAATTTATTAATTAGTAGCTTCCTGTACATGTCATCTATCTTTTTTCTTCTTCCATTACTTTCATATTCATCTTTATCTCTTTTCAAGCTTTAGTTTTCAAAGAGATGATTTTCATTTCCATCTCTATTAGATATTGTTTTTCTCATCTCACTTCCATTCCTTAGATACCTTGAAGAAATGAAGCCAAACTTTTGAATCTGTCTGTTTGACTGAAAGAGGTATTCTAGTTAATGAAGACTATAAAATATTGTTTCATTTAAATATATTTAATGCATCACACAACACAAAGTTTATGATTCTAAACTGTACTTAATAAACAGTTACTTTCAATTAGTTACAATATATTTAATCTTATATTTTTTGATATTTTTGACCACTACCAAATTACTGGTGAGTATTACATTTAAAGAATAAAGAATTTCTTTAAACAATGTAGCAGATATTATCCAAAATTATTGATCATCTTTGGAAATATTTGTTACTTAAAAAATCTATGAATGTTGTTTTAAAGAACAGTCTGCAGAAACTAGTTTTTTGTTGTTGTTGTATATGAGAGAAATTCACATTTACAAGTATTTGAAGTATAGTTGAGAGAAAATTTCTTACTTGCTTATTTACATTTAATGATGAAATCCAATATATAATTGATGTTTCCATACCAGATAATTTGTGATTTGGGATACTTCTGAAGCTTACTGGAAACTTCTTGGTAAATGACTGTTTCAAGTGATGAAATAATGCTTCCTATCTATGCCTTCTTCTCAGTAATTATTTATATCATATATATAATAGGGGTATACCACATATTAGTGAAATCAAAACTGTAGAAGTGCAAGATTTTGAAAAATTTTTATTGAAGTACATCATTCATACATGAACCTATGTAAAAAATAAGTATATAATAAAAGTTGTGATTTTAAAAAACAAATATGCATACAATCATCCAGTGCTCCCATACATTTCCCCATCACCAACACCTTGCTTTGTGAAACATTTGTTATAAACTATGAAAAAGCATCATCAAAATATTACTACTATTTTTAAACCATATCCTACATTTGGTTTATTTTTTCCCAACATACCTGATTATTAACACCTTATATTAGTATTATACATTTATTATTGTTCATGACAGAACATTATCATGTTTGTCCTGTTAACTGCAGTCCATCTTCCACTACTGGTTTTCCTGTGTTATACATTCCCATGCTTTGTACAATCCGTTTAAAGTATACACACAGTGATGCTAGTTTTCATCACAGAGTTGTGCTGTCACTACCTCAGTCAATTTCAGAATCTTTACCTTACTCCAAAAGGAAAAATCCCATATCCCCTTATAACTCCCCCATTGTTGTCTCTAAGAATTGAAATATCTTCTTGCCATTGCTGCAAAATATTACAATATTACTGTTAACTATTGTCTGTAAGTTACATTAGTTGTAATTTTCCCATGTATCACAATATTTTTAGCACTTTGTAAAAGAAGAGCATTCTTATATTTATACTATTAACCACAGTCTTCATCCACCACACATTTGCTATGTTATACATTTCCTAAATTATTCTCTAGTTTCCTTTCAATAGACATTTATGTCCACAGACTACTCCTTTCAGTCACAATCACATTTATAAATAAGCAGTTTTAATTATACTTACTGTGTTACTATCAACTCTATTCATTTCCAAACTTTTACTAATAACCTTAATAATAATAGTACATATATTAAGCATCAGATTCCATTCTCAGCTCGCATTCTATTTCCTAGTAACTTGCACGCTAGAGTTTACCTACGTGATTTTAGTCATCATATTTAGTTCATATTAGTGAAGCCATACTACATTTGTTCTTTTGTGTCTGGCTTATTTCACTCAACATAATATCCTCTAGGTTCATCCATGGTGTCATATGAATCCTGATTTAATTTCTTCTAACAGATAAATAGTGTTCCATTGTATGTAGATACCACATTTTGTATATGCATTCATCAGTTGATGGCCAATTGTGCTGGTTCCATATTTTAGCATTTGTGAATAATCCTGTAATGAACATCGAAGTGCAGATGTCAGTTCGTGTCCTTGCCATCAGTTCTTCTGAATATGTTCCTAGTAACGGTATTGCTGGATCATAGAGCAGTTCTATATTTAGCTTTCTGAGGTACTACCAAACTGTTTTCCACAGAGGCAGCACCATTTTACAGCCCTTCCAATAGTGAAGGAGTGTTGCTGTTTCTCCACATCTTTCCAAACATTTGTAGCTTACTGGGTTTTTGTTTTTTTTTTTTTTCTT
>JAQZBX010029503.1:0-27255 GCA_029593785.1 Cabassous unicinctus | reverse complement strand
TTTTTTTAAGATTTATTTATTTTATTTATCCCCCCCTCTTGCTGCTTGTGCTGCTGTGTCCATTCGCTGCGTGTCTTCTCTGTGTCTGCTTATCTCCCCCTTGCTGTGAGGTCTTGCCGCATCAGCCCACGGCGCCGCGCAAGCCGGCTTGCCCTCACAAGGAGGCGCCGGGAAGCGAACCCGGGGCCTCTCATATGGTAAACGGGTGCTCTATCCATTGCGCCACACCCGCTTCCTGCCGTGAGGTTGCTGCATCAGCCCACCGCACGGATCAGGACGGCGTGCCCTCACAAGGAGGCCTCGGGACGTGAACCCCGGGCCTCCCATATGGTAAACGGGGGCTCCATCCACTGAGCCACACCCGCTTCCCCACACAAATGTATTTAAGCTCTCAGGATAGACACCTTGGAATTCACGGGTCCAAAACTGAATACCCCGTCTTCTTCACAAACCTGCCTCACCATAGGCTTCTCCAGCTCAGTGGACTGTGCCTCCGTGCTCCCCTCTCTCTCCCACAGCCCACGCCAATATGTCAATCCATCCTACTTGGTCTCCTTTTCAGATACACCCAGAGTCCAACTGTTCCTTGTCCTCGCATCTCCATCCTCCTTGTCTCCGCAGCACCGCGGCTCACTTGGAATTCTGCAGTGGCTTCCTCATGGGGCTCCCCACAGCAGCTGGTGTCCCTGCTGCTCCTTCAGGCTGTTTGCCTCATGAAAGAAGCCAGACTGGACAGGCCACCTTCTCTTCTTCCCTCAGGGAGAACTCCACGCCTTCTGCCTTCAAGTCTTGCCTAGAGTGTCCCCTCCTCTTTAAGGCCTGCTCTGACCACCATGTGGGAAGCAGTCATGCCCTCCCTCTGCCTCCCTCCCCAGCCCGTCCAACCTTGATTTCCCTACTCTGGTTTCTTATGCTACTGTGCATTCTCCTTGTTCTTGTTCATTGTCTCTTCCCTCCCTTGTGTCCCACGGACCCTGCTGTGTTGAAGGCTCCTCTCATCCTCAGGGCATGGCTTGAATGTCACCCCCAGCCTAGAGGTAGGTGGTACCTTCCTCTTCCTCCCTGGTACTCTCTCAGGACCCTCCATTCCTTCAGAGCTCATTGTCACAATTAGTACCTACACTTCCACTTGGGTATTCACCTGTGTGTGCTCTGTCTCCCCACTGGACTCCACAGCGTGTCTGCTTTGTTCTTTGTGGGATCCCTAATGCCCAGCATCAGACCTGCATAGAATAGATGTTAAATACATGTTTGTTGAATAAATGAGAAACATGTTTTACATATCACTCTGTTTGATGCTCAGAGCAGTCCTGTGAAATAAGTATCATTTTTATACTCCTTTTTTCTTGAAGACGGAACCTGAGACTCAGAGAGGCTGAGTGATTTTTTCCCATAGATATCAAACCAGGTGGGAGAACCAGCCTTGAACCTTGGTCTGTCTGGCTGAATGTGAGAGTGTGTGTGAGAGGGTGTGTGTGAGTGTGGGCATGTATGAGTGTGCATGAGTGTTAGTGTGCATGTGAAAGTGTGATTGTCACAACAGTATGCATGTGTGAATAGTGAGAGCATGTGATTGTGCATGCATGCACATGTGTGAATGTGTGTTTGGGAATGTGCATTGTGTTGGAGTGTGTAAATGTGAGAGTGTGTGTTGAGTCTGAGTATGTGAGAGTGTGATTGTGTGTGAGTGTGGGTGATTATGTGAGTGTGTGTGAGCAAGCCCCAGGTTCATAGCTGCCTCCTGCAAGGACTTCCCTTCAGCAAAGGAAAGGGTGCAGAGGAAGCAAAAAGTACATTCTTTCAAAGGAGCTCGGAGGACCCAGGGGCTGTCCCCCTCCCAAGATGAAAGGCACCAGGAAGCCACTGGAAAGGAACGACAGATAGACACAAGTGCCACACCCAATGCCCACAGTGAAACAGCTGCAGATGCTTTTCCAGCGAGGCTTGGGCCTGAGTCGAGTGACGCCCCCCACGGGCCTCGGGAGGATAGCAGCCATGGCATGCTGGCTGGGGGACAGGCAGCACAGCCTGGGCAGGACAGCTGCCCTGGGGACAGACATCAGGATTTAAAGTTGGGACAAACACAGGACTCTTTTGGCCTTTGCCCAGCCTTGGTGGGGTTGCATGGCCTGACATACTGAGACTGGAGGCTTAGCTTTTGTCTCCTGGCCAGGCGGGGTGAGAGTAAAATGGCAAATTATTTTTTATTAATATATATATTTTTATTTTTAAAAAGATACTTAGATTACATAAATGTTACACAAAAAATATAGGGATTCCCATATGCCCCACTCCCCACACCTTCCACACCCTCCCACATAAACAACATCCTTCATTAGTGTGGTGGCACATTCATTGCAATTGATAAACGCATCATGGGGCATTGCCACTGAGCATGGACCATAGTTCACATTGTAGTTTACACTCTCTCCCACACAATTCTGCAGGCTATGGGAAAATATATAGTGGCCTGTATCTGTCATTGCAATGCCATTCAGGATGAAGAATGGCAAATTAGACTCTGTTTTTAGTATCTGTGGAGCTTTGTCCCCCAGTTACAATGTTATATATAACCATGACAATTAGCCTGATGCCAAGCAACTTCACTCTTCGTAGTTGAGTGTACTTTTGTTTCTCTAATAGTAGATTAATGAGTCTCATAGAGATCCTTTTCTCATCAGAAACACAACACAGGACCAAGCCCAGGTCTGTGATGGTGGCTCGGGGAAAGTGGGGTGCAAGCCTTGGTGGGGTGGGGGCTCCACGGGCCATGAACATAGCCTGAGCTATTTGTTATTGCACCCTGAGTTGGCTCTCTCTCTCTCTCACACGCACACATGCACACATATACACACGCACCACATATACACATATATATGCATATATACGCACACATACCCATGCATACATACACACATATACACACACATAGACACATGTATACACACACATTCACATATATATACATATACAGACATACACATATATACACATACACACATGCATAAGTGTACACACACCCATATACACTTACTCATGCACACATACACATATACACTCACCCCACACACTATACAAACACACACAAACCACACCCATACATATACACACATGCATAGATATACACACACCCCTCATGCACACACTCACATATGCCACACATATACACCACACACACACTTTCTCACACACATGCCCAATTAATATGCAACAGGCAATTCCTAAAGCAGCTCATTCAATGCTGCTGCTATTCTATAAAATAAAGATGGATCTATAAATAGACCTTGAATTTCCTTCAAAAAGTGACAAGTGTGCAGAAATGATTTCACACACAAGCTGAAATGTTTGCTGGCCCGGTGTCGCTGGCTAGGAGGCTGCAGGCCTCCCTTAGGGTGTGGGGTTAGGGGCATCCAGGGACTTTACAACCATGCTGGGGTTGCTTCTTTACCTTAACTGGTTTAGGGCATCCTTGTTTGGGGTGAAATATTTTATCTATTTCTTTTTTATTGAACTGTTCTTAGAGTGTTACCAATACAAACTGACATCTGTTAAGAAAGAAAAAAGGAAGGAAAGAAGGGAGGGAGGAAGGAAAAGAGAGAAAGGAAAGAAGGAAGAGGGAAGGGGTGGGGAAAGAAAGCCATTTTCTGACTCGGCCATCACCTGCTGTGTTCAGGCTGAACCCACATCCCACATACAGTGTCATGGCCCCCCCACTCCTCACTGTGCTCCCACAGATACAGACATGGTATCCACTTAAATCCACTTAACTGCACCCACAGACCATGCATGCCTGCCTCCAGTGCCTTCTGATCCAAGCACAAACTACGATGGGTATGAAACATGAAAACCAGTTTCTTCCCAAACCCACAAGGGCCATTCTGCATTCAATAAGCGCTAGCACGCAGAGCCACGGAAACCTGGGAGTAAGGTGAGAGCTCGGATCCAGACCTCTGCCTGGCCGATGGCCTCTGTTCATCCCCGTCTGTTCACACCTGGGCATGCAGGTGAGCCCAGGGTCTGTCTCCCTCTGAGCTGGCCATGACCCTGGTAGGCTCTTCCTGAGTTTGGGCTCCACCAGCATCTGAAGGCTTAGTGGTATGCCTTGAGGCCGATGGCATGTGCCACGTGAGACCTGCAGACACCCTTTCATGCTCTGCCATCTCAGAACCACACTGTCCCTCACCTGCTGTGCTCACCTACTCCTCAGCACCCAAGAAGTCGCCTTGATTTGTTTTGCCCAGTCCTCAAGTCTCCAGCACAGACCAAAGGAAAGAGAAGGCATTGTAGGCTTTCTCTTCTCCTGGGGTGATTGGATCTGGCTCCACGCAGCCCCCAGCCCCTGGATGAGTCTGGTACTCAGGGGCAGGCATCTCAGCTCCCAGGAGCTGCCATCAATGTTGAACAGTGCCCAAGATCACACCCTGCAGCCCTGATCACCCTGCAGCTGGGTCATCTCCCAGGCTGCATCCACTGGAGTTTCTTCCCTGCCCCATTACCTGCCTTGCTTGCAAGACCCAGCATTTTGTTTGTTTGGTTTTGGGGTTTTTTTTTTTTTGCACCAATGTCTTTTTGCTTTAGGATGACCTGCAATTTCTAGATAGGCGACCAAGGGTCAGAGGGGTGAGTTGTCTTGCTCTGGCACCCAGCTAGTTGGAAGCATGCTTGGACAGGACCTATTGGGTCTTTAGACCTGGTGCCTGTGGCTTTTTCCAATGGACCCGGAGCTCCAAACTGAGCAATCTGTTCTCCACAGACAGGTAGGAGCCCAGTGACTAGCACATTCGTACCGCAGAACCACGCATCACCATGCAGCCTGGTACCAGCCCGCCCCCATGCCTGGCTCCCCACGTGTGGCTGTCCCTGCCAGCCCCGATGAGGCATTTACCGGTCTCTACCAAAGCGTAGCTGCACCCTCAAACCACACCACCCCACCACTGCAGGTGGTGATTTGCATGGGGTAGCGGGGCCTCTCCCAGGAGGTTTTGCCTATCTAAGTTTCTTTTCTGCACTTGGGCGAAGAACAGCCTCCTGAAAAAGAGACAAAAACAAGGCACAAGTAACTCCCCGCTTGGACTCGGGCCTGTAGGTGCTTCAAAGCCTCCCATGGCTATTTCTGGCCCCATTGTCGTCTGGGTCTGAGAGGAAGATCTGATGGCAATTCTTTGCTTTAAAGGCAGAAACAGAACATTGTTTCTCTCTGCTTTGATTTTAGGGCCAAAAACAGTTATAGGAAACTGTTCAGCAGATGTTTTATGAAACTCAGAAAAGATTGGGTCTTTTAGAATGGCTATTTTTAGACAAATGCTTCCTACCATTGAGGGTTTGGTGTTCAAAATGGGATAGAAAATGGGAGAGAGAGAGAGAGAGAGAGGGAAAGAGTTAGTTGGAGAGGGCTTTGAACATGCTGATTAGCCCATTTTATTTTTCCTTCCATTTTCAAGATGGATTACATTGGGTCTGGAAGCCTTTGGAGCACAGGATATACAGGTGGTTCCAGAGAGGAGGAATTCCTTTTAGAGTTTCCTTTCTAGAACCAGGGTCTGCTGGGTGCAAGGAAAAGCTTTATTTTTCACAGATTCCCTGCTTAATTTTCCAGCAGCATGGAAATTTTTTGTTCCTTGCAAACTCCACTTTCTGTACTCCCTTTGCTTGAATTAAACCACTACCGAAGGAACTGCTCTCATCTCCTATCCCCAGCTTCCCTTAATTTCAGTCTCAGTCATCATTGAAAACTCAGTGGAGGCATAATTTCCCCCTAGAAAGGCTTCCCTTAACAATTTGATGTCAACAGGTATTCCTCTATCATAATATTTTATGCACGTTTGAACACTGGATTTATTGTCTCATTTTTTAAAAAGCTAGCTAGCTAGCTTGCTTGCTTGCTTGCTTCCTTCCTTCCTTCCTTCCTTCCTTCCTTCCTTCCTTCCTTTCTCCTTTCTCTCTTTCTCTCTTTCTCTCTTTCTTTCTTTCTCACCCACCCATCGTTGTTTGCACTTGCTGTCTGTTCTCTATGTCTGTTCATTGTGTGCTTGTCTTCTTTTTTAGGAGGTACTGGGAACCGAAGCCTGGACCTCTCATGTGGGATGGAGGTGCCCAATCACTTGAGCCACCTCCACTTCCTGCTTGCTGTGTCTCTCATTGTGTCTCCTCGTTGCATCATCTCATTGCATCAGTCTGTTGTGTCAGCTTGTTGTCTTGCTTCTCTTCTTTAGGAGGCACTGGGAACCAAACCCCATGTGGTAGGTAGACACCCAACTGCTTGAGCTACATCCACTTTCCTATTGTCTCATCTTAAAATCTATTTATATATCTGACTCTTTCTTTACTCTCTAAGTTCTATGAGGTTAAGGACTATGTCTTAATCATCTTTCTGCACTCACCACTGAACAACATTTGGCACAACAATTTGCCTGGAATACATGTTTATCGAGTGAGTGGATGGATGAAGGAGTGAGTAAGTTAGTGAATTTTATCCAGTTGAAAAGGTTTTACTTCACCCATTGGAACATAAATTAATCCTTTTGTCTGCACTATTCTACATTAAAACCAAATCTGTTACTACTTTAACAAAATGATTACTATACTCTGAAGTGGTCATTACTATTTTCAGGAAACTGAGGCTTTGGGACAATAATTTGTAGAGCTGGCGTATGAAAGTGTTCAGCTGTGGATATTGGTTTTATAACTCCAAATCCATTGTTCTCGCCAAGCTACTAGGGAGAATAACTTTCTAGGAGATAGAGCTTAAAGAAAGCATTGAGTGCTTGGGTCCTGGTAGGAGCCCAAAGAGATTTTACAGTGATTCCTGGGACCACATCCAGCTGGGACAAGAAGAATCCCAAGGCCACCCCAGATGTAGACCGAAGGATGGTTTTCCGTGCTCTCACTTGTCCTGAGCCCCCTCTGGCCAGTGTCTCAGAGTCAGGTGAACACAACGAAGGCCAGTCACCTCTAACTTTTTGTAAAGCCCTGGAACTCAGCTCAGGAAAAATGAGATTCTCACTTTATTTGACCTCTTCTGGCTTTTGACTGAGGTCCTTGTGACACGCTCTCTCAGTGGAAGCTTTCCTTTTCATTTATTAGTCTCCCTGGTTTCTGAAGGCCTTATTGAATACTTTCCAGAAAGCACGTTGAACTGGCTGGAGAAAAGGTAAGTTCTGATATCTGGAAAAAGATTCATCGTCTCCTGTGTGGGGGCCAACAGTCTCATCATCGTGTTCTGGGCAAGAGGCTTTCAAGTTTCCTGGAAGCTGAACCCAGGCATAGCTCCCCTTAGGTTCCAGGGATGTTTCAGGAATGTCTCCATATCTTTTTATTTTCTTAGCTCTGTCATTTTTTGAACAGTTGCTATGTTCCAATTACTGTTCAAAGTGCACTAGAGATGATCTCATTCATCTTTAATTCTCCTTTTAAAGCACAGAACATAAGACTGCTTCCTTATTATGGGGAATCATTATCTTCTTTTGTCTTCAGTAACCCTAAGAACTGGGTTCTATTTTTATTTTTATTTTACAGATGAGGAAACTGAGTTGTTTAGAGAAGTTAAGTTACTGGCTCATTGTGACCCAGCAAGTGAGTAAAATAGCTGAGATTCCACCTCAGGTCTGGCTCATGCAGAGACCAAGCTCCTAAGAGCTTTCCATTTATTTCATGCCTCCTCAATGGAGTTCCATACAAGAGCCACACTTTTTGAGTGTGGCTCTTGTTTGGATCTTTTCCTTTCTTTGCACACTCTTTCATTGGACCTCTTCCCAAAGTTCTCTGCCCTTTTCTAGGACTATTCATTACATTTCTTATTCTCACTATTCAATTCTGTAGGCAAAGATAGAGACATTCTTTGCTAAGGTAAAGTGGCTTTATAGTGGAAGGAATGCTGACAGATATAAGAGTCTGGAACTTCAATAACTTTGGGTGGTGCTTTGCTAGAAACAGGGAGAACAGCAGATTAGAAGGAGCTAGTTAGGTATTTTCCAGTGGAGACAGCCTTTTCCTAGGGTGGCTGCCCATCTACTTTATTTACCTCCTACCTGTCTGTCACAAGCGAGTCATTAGTACAGACATCAGCAAACTGTTGTTGAACACCTCCATATCAGTCTGCTGTGGCCACAAGTTCCAGATCTCAGTGGCTTGAAGCAACTCTTCTTACTCACCCTATATGAGCATTGCAGGTTGGTGAGGAACTCTGTTTTTGGTATCAGGGTCATCCTGCACCACAGGCTGATGAGCAGCTGCCACCTAACACATGCTGGAGAGAAAAGCAGAATGGCTGAAACTATGCACTGATCCTCAAAACTTCTACCAGAAGTGACCTAGGTCTCGTGGCCACACCCACTTCCAAGGAGGCAGGGAAGAGGAATCCTCCCATGTGCCCAGATTGGGGAGGAACTGGAATAGTAGGCAAACCAACTTTTTGACATGCTTAATACTAGGTTAAGGATTGATGAGTTCTGATACCATCTTCAAGGAGCTTTTAATGTAGTTGGGGAACTACAAAAGATTAAGGAATATTATGCATTGGTATAAGATAATATGTCCTCCCAAGCCACTTAGGAATGAATAGATATAGTTTCTGCAAGCACTGAGATGGCAAAAAAGGAAAATCTGATATGGAAAAAATGCCCTGGTTAATGCAATGTTCAAATACAAAGACCAGTTAAATAACTTTTGCAGGTGAAAAGATTCTCACAGATGGTCATGTTTAGTATCCTTAACCTTTCCTTCATCTAACTCTTTTCACCAGCCTTTACTAAAAAATTGAGATCATTTTCTTACTTGCTACTCAGATAAACTACAAGTTCATTAAAAAATCTTTATCTTTTATTTTAAGTTCTTATCAAATATCTGGACCATAGAAGGGCCTATTGCAGATTGTTTGCATGAATAATCCCACTGAATCCATTTTGTGATGGGTCTCTGAGAAGAGAAAGTATATCCAAAGTTTGAAGGCCACCCATAGAGAGGCACAGAATCATCACTGGGCTCTAAGGGGCTTCTTTCTCGAGAAGAGATCATTCTTACTCAGCCCCAAGCTCACCTTCTGTTCTTTTGATATCTCTTTACCGACACCTTCTTGACTAGCCATCCCAGGAAGGAAACACCCTTGTCTTCTACAATAAGAATTGTTTAGAACAGATACACTTCCCCTCTTCGTGGTCAACATGGCCTAGAATCTTACAAGCACTGAGTTTGTAAAGCTAGGAGGGCTCTAGAGGGATCATCTCACCCCCACTGTTGTACCCTTTGCAGAAACCAAGGCTTGTAGAGCTTAGGGGATCCTCCCAAGCCTCCATAGAAACCACTGGCAGATCTGGGCTAAAACCCAGGTCTTTTGGCTCATGTTGCACTGCTCTTTTTATTCTGGAAGTATAGATGTATATTTCTGTTTCGACTTGTTGATAAACTTTACCATAACACCTAAGACTTTATATTTATCTTTATATCAAGGCAATGTTTAAAGCAAGACAGAAGCAATGAAAGGTAATTAAAGAAACATGGTATATATGCAAAGGGCAGAGCAATCTGACACCAACACAAACAAGAGATCTCTGCTCACCAAGAAAGCTTCACTTATACGAATGATATCAGTGCTGCAGGGAGTGGACCTTGGAATCCTGGATGAAGCAAACCATCTCTCTAGGGTGGCATGAATGGGCAGCTTCTGATTCTCACAAGAGAGTGTTATGTTTTTGGGGGAAGTCTGGCCTCAAATCTCAACTGCACCAGATTTCTGAGCTTCAGTTTTATCTGTAAAATAGGTTAATAATCCTGCCTGGCCTAAATTACCAGTTGTCTAACAGATCAAATGAGACAATCATAGTGCAAGTCCTGGGTGAACTCTGCACAAATAATAGTTGTTATTAGATCCTGATTTATGGAAGGTAGCACTCAAGAGTTTATTTCCTCTCCTGAGCTTGAGGTACGGATGGGAAGAAAGTAGAATTATTCAACGTCATTGACCATGACAATGTTTTATAGTTCACCCATCCTTTAGGGTTTTGAGATTGAGGGAAAGAGACTGAAAAGAAGGGAAAGTGGGAGAGAGGAGGAAGAGAAGACATGGTGAGGGTCAATTGAGGACTAAAGATGGTGGGAAGGGAAGACAATTACTTCTCAGAAATGTGAGTGGAGTTAAAATTATTCAAGGAATGATAGCAGTGCTGCTGCCTCTCACTTCTCTGCAAGGACTGGTTCTCCAAAAATAAATCAAGAGCAGAAGGGCAGTAGAACATTGTGGTCAAGAATACAAGCCAGGAGTTAGATTAGCCTGGATGTGGATTGACTTGATTGAATTGATATATATGTGACCTTGGGCAAGATATTTAATTTCTTGTAACCTCATTTTTTTTTTAAACTCTAAGCAAAATGGCAATAATAATAGCACCTCTCTTAGGGGTTGTTGTGAGGATTAAATGAGATAATTCATGTCAAATGTTTAGCTCAGTGCCTGACAAGTAGTGAATGCCCAATAAATGTTAGCTCTTATTATTGATAATGATATAGTTATTAATAGGGGAAATGCTTCTTGAATTTGAGCTGGGACCTTACTAACTGAGGCTCCCCCACATAAATGGACCCAGGAATCCTTGTGTCCTTTGTCTTTCCCCTCCTCTGATAAACTTGGGCCCCTTTTAAATCAGTCTTAATTAATTATCTTATTGAGTGTATCTTAAGTGCTAGCCACAATCTAAGGAAGGGGTTCTTAACAAGGGGTCAATGAGCTTGAATTTAAATTCAAAAAAATTTTATTCTTGTGGAGATGTGTTGGTGTTGGTGTGATATGTTTATTAAATAATACACAGTATAGTGTGGACTTAGTAAGGGGTCTGTGGTTTTCACCTGACTGGCAAAGGGGTCCGTGGAACAAAAAAGGTTAAGAACCTTTTGATCTAAGGCAAATGAGACAATTAATTTGCCCATAAGAAGTTCAGTCAATTAGGACCAATTTGAGAACTTCACAAGCTGATAAAATATTCTTTATTTCTGATGGACCTATGGAATGGGAAGGCAGGAATATGCAGTACTCCCAAGGGTGGTCTGGGCTGCACTCTTGGGCTCCTGGACATTAGATGAGGTTCCAACATAACCTTGTATGGAAATGCAAGCTTTGCTTCCACAAAGCTTCCACTACATTGTTATAACTAGTATTGTAATTAGCTAAGACTAAGCTGAATTTCCTGTTTTGTAAAGCCACCGTTTGCTGTAACCTAGGATAAATAAACCCTGAAGCAACCGTCAGACCAGGAAGCATTTTAGGGCCTATATCCTGTCCTGGCAGAGAGATGGGATCAGATGAGCTAATGGGTCTTTCCATCACTAACCTCTACAGCAGCTGCCATGTTTCTAATGGCAGTAGCTTCAAAACATCAAGCTGTCCAGTGAAGGAAAGGTTGGAACGTTTAATTGGCTTAGTTGAATTCTAATTTCCATCAGCACAGGAAAATGAGATATCAAGGCAGCCATATTTTTTTTCTATTTGTGTGGAAATTAAAGTTGGAATGGGGGAAATTTACATCCACCTGGTGTAGGACGTGCAGCAAACTCATGACCAGAAAGGATAAGTAACAAAAAAACAAAACGTCATCATAATAATGTCAAAATAAGCCTTTTCACTTATATTTAGATCTGGAAGGAAAACATGCTACCCAGTGTCCCCATTTTGTTTGGTGAAGGACCTTCAATGGGACATAGAAAATCTGAATGTCAGTGATGTGTCACTGAGTCTCTGTAAAAGAGGTTATTTGACAGGCATGGTGTTGGAAGGTAATATGAGATCTGGTAGGGCAGGATCAAATGGGGCTGGGTACACAGAACCACTCCAGCAGATAGGTAGGTTCCCTCGAACCTTAGCTTCCAGGCAAATCAATAGAATTTCTGTTGTCTGGCATTTATCTCCTGTTCAGAGAATTGCTTTCTATGACATCTACAGGTAGATGTAGTCTGGGGAAAAGTCTATAAAGCAAGAAGGCCAAGGACTAGAGTTTTGTCATCTCTCTACAAATAACTGGCTGGAACCCAAATCAATGTATGGTAAGGATTAACGAGTTAAACGTTGTGCAAATGTTTTGAACAGAAAGGAATCTACACATGCATGAAATGATTCAACTCCCTCCCTTCAATCCCACAGTCTTGTCTCCAGTCAATTATTTTGCTTGCCTGGATTATCAAGTTTCTGACTAATTTCTCAAGCTATATTTTGGCTGCAGGGTGATTGGGAAGGACAGGTTTGGCATTCAGAGGGAGTATATAGCCCATGGATGTGGGTGGCATGTAACAGAGCCAGGAGAATTAGGGCTTTCTTTGGCTTCTTTTCTCTGGTCCCAAATCGCTCTTTGGGACCATTTTCCCAACTCCTTTCCAATTCTGGGGGGAGTGCATAGGCATGGATAGAGTTTGCCTCTTTCATAACCTGACCACAGGGTATCCTACTGTGTGGTCACTCTTTCATACTCTTTCTGTCCTGGTGGGAGGAGAATGGGCCTTGGCAAATTTGAAAGCCATTTCTATAAAATTGATGCTGCAAGTCAATGAGAAGCCTGAACTCCAGCTTTCCAAGCAGGATTTGCCAAAGAACAAAGATCTGATTCATCCTAACTCATTGACTGCCTTATTTGTAATTTCCACCCTTAATATTATAAATGCAGGCAACCAGGAATGCAGGCTTGCCAGATGAGGATTTGCACAAATCATTTTTGTTTTCCATTTTCTGTATATTTCCTGTCTACTCCCACCCCCAACCCAATGTGCCCAGTGGAAACACCATCACTTTGGGGAGGGGAACTGGCAAAGCCTTTGTTTAGAATATGGAATCATGCTTGTGAGGGGGAGAAAGGAGTTTTGCAGGGTGCCTTCACTGTTCTCCCACAGCTCTGAGGCAATAGGGTAGGCTGGTTTCTGGAGTCTGGTGACAAATGTCTAAAATGCAAGTCTTTGAGATGGGGGTGATGGTGAAGCTGACCCTTCAGGTCTCCATGGAGAAAGTGATGCATCCTCTACCCAGCCCCAGCTGAGTGTATATGAGATGTGCTGTGAGCTGTGTGGTAGTCTGACTGCAGAGCATTCAGAAAAGTCATCGGCTTCCTCAGAAACAGCTCCATGCAGAAATTTGATTCTGTTACAGGGACCATTGGAGCTGTTAACTTAGTAATCACACAGAGTAATTTAAACAACATTTGCCATATTTGTTTATATGCCAAAAATGCATAAGAGCTGCCCAGGTCTTTTTCCCACCCTTGGCTAATGTAGTCTGAAAACAGCAACTGGCAGGGCTTTCCATAGCTTAGGATTTGAGCTTTTCATCTCCTTGGGAATCTGAGTAAGGGAATAAAATGTTACAGGCAAGGGTCCAGTTGGATGGTGAGAAGACTGAGGCATAGCAATTTATTAAATGATTGGTCTAGGAGTGCTGTTTTTCTTGATTCCTAATTCTATACTCTTTCCAAAGATCCTCATAGCCTCCTTGAAGGCCATGTTAGTTGTCATTATAACTTTGAATAATAGACTTCAATTTTGATTTCTTGACTCATTTTCTTTAGATATCTCTGATTCCACAGCATGTAAAATGAGGAATATTTCTCTCACCTTTTTACATTCTCACCATCTCCTAGTGTTATCAAAGTTATCATATTTTCATTCTATTTTGTAACAGTAATTAAGGCATTCATGCTTTGTCTATAGATTGATTGTAAAGAATGAACTCCCACCAACACTGTTCATATTAAGATGATTATGTAATCATATTAAGATGGTTCCCTGCAGAACTAATTTACATAATTTGGCATTACAGAACAACATATAATTCTATGTTACTAAACTGTACCAGTGAAAAGTATTCCAAGTGTTAAGGTCAAATGGATTCTCTTCCTTACATTGCATGAACTTGTTAAAATCAGACCACATTCTAGTTTTTATCACATAACTTTCCCATAAAGCTTTTTGTTTTTCCTGGTGTTACTAATTGCTTCACTTTTCTCTAATTAATTAAAGTAGCTTATGTTTTCACTTTACATCCAACTTTTACATAATTATTTGTTACAAGGGATGCACATTCTTTTAAAGATATTCTCCTGTTCTATTGTACAGCTGTCTCTGGGATGAGGTCCAGTGTTTCTTGGATCTTAATTTCACATCTTTTTTTTTGTTTCTATTTCCATTTTGCTAAAATATTTATTCTGGTTATTTATTCAGAAAGTCTTCATGGCAGGTCAACTTTCACATGCTTTGTGTGTCTGAAACTGTTTTTATTTTGTTGTTATACTTCATATACAGTCATAGAATTTTCAGTTCAACTTTTTCTTCAGAATTTTTGAGACTTGGCTTTATTTTCCATTAGCATCCAATGCTGTTAATGTGAAGCCTGATGCTAATCTTATTCTCAGTCCTTTGTAGATAACTTCCTCCCTTTTCCTGAAAGCATTTAGGATCTTCTCTTATCCTTAGATAGAACTTCTATTTTAAGACTGGTGATTTCTTCAGCTCTCATAAATTTTCTTCTAATATTTTCTCCGCTTTATTTTATCTCTCATCTTTCTGGAAACACCTGAAGGTAAATGGTGGAAACTTGGGGTGACCTTCTACATCTCTTATCTCGTATTTTGATATCTCTATCCTATTTGTCTTGCTCCAAGTAGTTTCTTTGTTTTTTTGCTTCAAGCATAGTATTGGATTTTTATTGGGCAATCATTTTGTATTTCCAACAATTCATTCATTCATCGTTCACTTGTTCAGCAAATGTCTATTGAGCCCTTGCTATTTGCCAGGCATTCTTTTAAATCTGGGGATACAAAATGAACAAAACCTACAAAGTCACATCTCTCTTGATGAGGGGAAGGCAAACAAACAATAAAAATGTAAATACAAAGCACGTCAGGTGGTGATAAGTGCTGTGGAGAGAAATAAAGCAGAGTAAGGCGGATAGAGAATGCCGACAGTGGGGATGGATGGTTTTGTTTTATGTAAGGTAGTCAGACAAGACCTCAGTGATGATAACATCTTCATATGACATGTATGAATTATATAGAACCACACCAGGGATAGCAAGTGCAAAGACCCTGAAGAGCAAGCTTCCTTGTTCCTTGATTCACTTCCATAGTAGCCTAAGAAGGCATTTTGGGGAATTCTTTACTATATCTAAACATGTAGGATACTCATGTTTTAGGCTATGTCAGGATCCATTTGCAACTGACCTGGTTAGCTGTAAAACCTGTGCAACTAACCTATCCATAAAGGCCAAATCAATGCATGTTCTCAATCAATCAAACCTATTTTCCAAAGCTCCAAAGGGCCAGGCACCAAGTGAGGTGCTAGAGATACAAAGATAAATAAGACATAGTCCTCACCCTGAATGTAGACAAATAACCCACGCCAAAAGCAGCAAACTTTTATTGGATTTATGTACCAGGTAACTGGGAATGTGAATGAGGAATATCTGATTCCACAGTGATACTGCTGGTGGTTCTGGGGAAGGGTAAAGTCAGGTAGAGAAGATTCAGAGAGGAGAGGAGATGAAGACTAAATAAAATTTTGCTGCTGAGATCAGTTGGGGAAGTGCACTCCAAATGGTAGAACCCACATGCGACGCCCAACAAGAAACAGAAAATTCCAGCCCAGTGTTTTCAAATCAATTCAATCTAGTTTCTGGAAGCTTGAAAGGAGCCCGAGAATATAAATTTAATTTTGTCCATTGAAAGAGTCTTAGAAAGGAAGGAGTTACAAGGCAGTAGGACCAAAAGAGGACTCTCCGCAAATTGTTGCGAACACACAGATTTTCTCTGATTTTTTTTTGAATTTTTATTTTTAAATTTTTATTAGAGTAGTTGTAAGCTTACAGGAAAACCATGCAGAAAATATAGAGTTCCCTTATACTCCCTCACACACAAACAGTTTTCCCTATTATTAATACTTTGTATTAGTGTGCTACTTTGGTCACAATTGATGATCCAATATTACTAAAATTATACTGTTAACTGTAGTCCATAGTTTACATTATGGCTCACTGTTTGTGTTGTACAATTCTACTGGCTATTTTTAAAAAATTTAGTGTGGCAACATATATACAACATAAAACTCCCCATCTCAACCACTTTTAAGTATATAATTCAATAGTGTTAATTATAGTCAAAATGTTGTACTACCATCACCACCAACCATTACCAAAACTTTTTCATTACTCCAAACAGAAACTCTGTACTGATTAAGCATTAACTCCCCATTCTCCACCCCCACCCTACCCTATGTAACCTGTATTCTGTTTTCTGATTATGGAGTTGCATATTCTAATGATTTCATATAAATGAGAGTGTATAGCAGTTGTCCTTTTGTGTCTGGCCTATTTCATTCATTGTGATGTCTTCAAGGTTCATCCATGTTGTTGCATGTATCAGAACTTCACACCTTTTTAGGGTTGAAATTTCCCCTGATTTTTAAAATAAGAATTTGCCAGATCCCTGTGGCCTTGGATTGGAGGAGGCATATGAATCAGGGAACTAGAACAAAATTAAGAATCAGGAGAATGAAGTCTAACATTGGTGGGTTAGCTTTGGTCAAATTATTCTCTCATAGTTATGTTTATTTGAGTCTGAAACAGTAAATTACATGATGTATTAGTCAGCCAAAGGGGTGCTGATGCAAAGTACCAGAAATCGGTCGGCTTTTATAAAGGGTATTTATTTGGGGTAGAAGCTTACAGTGACAAGGCCGTAAAGCGTAAGTTACTTCCCTCACCAAAGTCTGTTGTCACATGTTGGAGCAAGATGGCTGCAGGTCTCTGCCAGGGTTCAGCCTCCCTCTTCTTCCTAAGGCTCAGTGGTCCCAGCTCCTTCAGGTTTTGTCTGTCTTCCCAGGGCTCGATTCTCTCCGGGCTCAGCTGCCCTGTTCTCTCCACAAGGTCAGCTATAGACTATCAGGCTCTCTCTCTTCCTGAGGCCTCTGCTGTGTCTGTGGAGCCATCTCTCTTCCTCTGTGTTCTTCCCCAGATTCTAGCAGCAAAAAACTCCAACTAACTCCTCTGCCATGTAGTTTTCTCTGTGAGTCCCCAGCCCCCTTGGCCTTGATGTGGCCCAATCAAAGACTTAATCATTATTTAATCAAGTAAAAGTGAAACCTCTGGATTTAATACAATCTAATACACCCAGAAGAACAGACCAGTTTACAAACATAATCCAGTATCTATTTTTGGAATTCATAAATAATGCCAAACAGCTACACATGACATTTCTAAATATTTGAATATTCTTCCTGTGTTGAGTGAAAGCACACCTTCTTATAACCTCCATCAATTGGGCCCAGACTGATGCTTTAAAATAAAAGGCTTCCTCTTCTACATTGTAATCCTTTACATATTTAAAAACAGCAATAGAGAGTATCATGTTAATGGATCCACAGATTCTCAGAGCTGGATGGAATCTTAGCTTTGGTCTGGTCCAAGGCAGGAAACTTCCCTACAGCATCCTGGCGAGTTGGTCTTACAGCACTATTTCAGCTTACCAGGGCTTTTCTGGGTACTCAATTCCCTGTTGAATGACTCTAAATGTTTAGAATCTCTTTGTCATTTTCATCTGAAATATGCTTTCCTGTAATGTTTATACACTGATTCAAGTTCTGTGACACTTGCCTATTATGAGGCAATTTCAGTTTCAACAATGAAATATTATAACAGACTTGGCCAGTAGGGTCTCTCTACTGCCGCCAAGGGACAAAATGGGATTAATCTGAGCCATTATAAACAAAATCTCCCATCCCTTTTATATAAAAAGCATCTTATTTTCAAAGCATTTTCTTCTTCTCTGATCTCATTTCACTTTTCAACATCCAAAAGAGAAGAGACCTTCTCACTAGGAGCACAGGCAGCAGTAGGGAATGTGGCTGCATTCAATGAGTATTATTCTTGTGGCTGGGAACACTGACAAGGATGGGAGGGAAATAATCAAGTAGGACGTGTCTAGTATGATGCTCAGGGATCTGATGTCATTGTTCCTTGGAATCCTGCTTGCTGATATGTGGGAATTTCATCACCTGCAGAAACAATGAAATGTGCCAGGGCTATCCCCACCTCCTCTCCTATTTCACACCAGAATAACAAGTCTCTCAAGTCAATGGAATTCATGATAAAAGAAAGACATCAGAAGATTCTTCATATCTTCTGCTTGGATATGCTGCAGAAAACTCTCTGGTGAGAGATGTTGGGTCTTTTTGAGGTACCCAAATTGACAGACTCCAGAAATATGCAAAGATAAAATTCAAATCTGCACTTAATCTCCTTATCTTTGTTAGTCTCACACGAGTTACACAAATATCTTGACTAGAACTTCAGGAAAAGTCAGTGGTTCTTTTCAGGCAATGGGCATGAAAAACGAGAACCCAGTTGTACAGAACTGCATGTGGAAGTTTCAGGAAACGCTGCAAATCTTGGCTAAGAGTGACAACGTCAGCCCTCAAAAATTCCTTTACATTTCAAATCATGGGTGGATTGAGTCCCCCATCCATTTTCAGAGGCTACTGTGGAAAACATTGTTTCTTCCTAGTCTCTCTTTGATGTGGGAAGAGATTAACTTCTCTGTTTCTGGTCCAAAGAAAATGAACTTGCCTTTTACATTTCTTCCTTTTTTTTTTTTTTAAAGATTTATTTTTTTACTTGATCCATTTTAAACCCCCCTTTCCCCATTTGCTGTTTTTTTGTGTCCATTCGCTGGGCAGTTCTCTGTGTCTGTTTCATCTCTTCTCATCCTCCTCCTCCAGTCTTCACCAGGATTCGATCCTGGAGACCTCCGATGTAGGAGAGAGGTGTTCTGCCATCTGTGCCACCTCGGCTCCTGGTTTTCAGAGCTTTCGGAGCATCTCGTCTTGTCTCTCTCCTGTTACGTCATCATCTTGCTGCATGGCTCCCGGGGCCTGGCGGCTCACCGGCACACAAAGCCTGGCAGCCCATGCGCCTTCTATATATATATTTTTATTTTACCGGGAGGTGTCGGGGATCGAACCCAGATCCCTCCATATGGCAGACAGACGCCCAACCATTTGAGCCACATCCGCCCCCTACATTTCTTCCTAAGCTCTCTCTGGCTAAAGCCTTCAAGAAGACAGAGACTTACCTACAGCTCCAGGAATCCATTTTCTACACTGGGGAGCATGGAGTTCAGTGGAGCCCAGTGGCAGGAGCACATAGAAAGATACTTTCTTTGTCCCTGGGGCTCAAATCAGATCTTCTCATTTTCCTTGCAGGAGACTTGTGCCGAGTTTGCAGAAGCAGTGGAAGAAGCAGCCAAGGACCGATGAGGAGATAAAAGGCATCACATTTCATTGTTTCAGGCGAAAGGAAATGGAAAAATGGAAAGAAAACAATCAGAGGGTGAAGGGGAAGGGGAAATCCCTTTCATATGGCCCATGGTAGACAAAGTGGAGCACTGAAGAAACTGTGGATTATATAATTTACGCATAGGAAATCCTCTGCCTGGACTTTCTAGAAATCTATTCTGTAATCCTTTACTTTATATATGAGAAAACCAGTGCCCAAAGACCTTGCCCCCAAACACACAACTAGTTAGTAGGGCTAGGAATTGACTCTAGGTTTCAGGATTCTTTTTGTTACTAGAAGTATCAATGTGGAATGAAAGTTTGGTCGTATGTTAAATTTCTAGACCTTTTTAGGAATGCATGTGAGACTACCAGGCAGTTACTAAAAAATTAAAAAATTAATGACATTAAAAGTTGGTTAAGAAAAAAATAAGTTAAATGCCATGTGTAATATGATTTTACTTAATTTTTAAAAAATAAAATTAAAATACCTGTCTGCATAAAAAAGACTGGAAAGAAACTATTCATTGAAATGCTCTTACTGGCATTTACTGGTGGGGGCAGGGGGGCAGGGGGAATTATAGATGAATTTAATTTTCTTATTTTGACTGTTTTCACATTTCCCAAATTTTACACACTACACATGTATTACTTTTAGAATACAAAATGACAATCAATATTTAGAAAAAGGTATAGAAGGCAGAGTTGCTCTTGGATTCAAGATTAAAGTCTTTGAAAGTGATTTTAGAGGAAGGACATCATTTCAGTATAAATTCTCCACCTTAAAACTTCCTCAAATTTTGATTACCTTCAGACCTGACCTTTTCCACCATCTGAAAAAGTATTGACCTTTCTGTACCTCTAACTCATCAGAGAATTTTGTCTTACTCCAAGCAAGGAGAAACATTTTTTTTCCCTACTTTCAATCTTTTTGTTTCTTTTGGCCCTATTTAGAAGTATCTACTATCCAAACATCCAGAATTTCTAAAAGCTCATTTTCTAAATGCCACCAAAACAGGATAAAAAATGCTAGACAACAGTATCATGTTGTGCTTTGGCCAGGGGTGAGCTGTGATGCAAGCTGCAAGAGACAGACCTAATTAGGGGTTCAATTTCATTAGATAATGAGCCCAATTCTCACAGGTCACAAGCCTCTCTCTGGGAGCAAGGTCAACATCTTTGTCAGTTCTAGATGCTTGCTGGTTGATATAAAGGTTGAATTCAATCTTATGTGATTTCTTTGGCTGGATTTTTTCAAACAACAGTGCTGCAAGGAACTGATTTGTATGCTTATTGGGTAGTTAAAACCACTGGATTGTGCAACTGAAGTGTTTCTTTCCATACTCAGTGCTTGTCCCATTCCACATTAGGACTAGGATCCCATTTCTACACACCTGTCTACTATGAAGAGTTCTCTGTGGCCAACAGCCTCTGATAAGAATAAATGACTTATTTCAGGTTTTCCCTGACCTGACATTCTTAGAAAACAAAGTAGGAGGGAAATAAAACTCAACAGTCTAGATTATGCCCATAAATCACAAGTCTACTGCTTCTGTTTAACCCATCCTTAAAGAAAACTCAGATGGGAGATGTACTGATGCAACTACTCAAATGGTAAAGGAAAAACACACCAGATGTAAGTTGAATTACCCAGATAACAGACAAAAAGAAATCTGGTGTGAAGTGGTGACTCAGTCTGTCTGTTTACACAGCCTGAATTTTTGGTTAATTGTCAGCTCTTTATTTCACTTCATGCTACATAAAAGATAAATTATTCTCCTGATGAGTTTATTTTCAAGTTGATTGGGGAAAGTTCATTTTAGAACAGTTTTGTGACATCTACTCTAGGGACAGAGTTGGGTGCTTGCGATTCATCTCTCCATCCATCCATCCATCCATCCATCCATCCATCCATCCATCCATCCATCTATTCATCCAGCCACTCAGCCATCCATCCTTTCATCCATCTAATATTTATTGATCCTTTACTGTAGGTTCTAAGCACAGTGTTAAGTATAGCCAAGAACAATGGCAAAAAGCTGATCCATTCTTTCCCTCCATGATTTTGAAATAGACAAAGAAAGTCTATTACACATCTCACAAATAATTTTAATATAATTCTTGCTACAAGGGGAAAGCACTGCACAGTTGAAACCTATAAGGAGATGACATAATCTTGTAGGAGGAGGGAGATAGAGATAGTCAGAGAAAACCTCCTTGGAAAAGTAGAATTCAGGTCAAAACCCGAAGCATACATGTCTGTGACATCTGGATCATCTTCCTTTGTCTCCCTGAGTCCTGAGTTCAAGGACAGTCCTGGTTTTGTTGAAAAATGAAGGGAAGTATGCAGGATAAAGATGTCAGCAGCAAGCTTGGCATTTGGTGGAAATGGTGTTCCCCAAAAGCTCAAAAACAAACCAATCCACTTCCAATCACTCATCAGCAGCAGGCCAAAGTAATGAGTACATTTAAGAACTGACGAATGTGGTTTTCTATAAATCTCTCAACACGTTATTGGCTTCAGCTGACTTTGGTTACCGGACGTCTGGTCTGAAGCACATTTTGAAGCAACAAAACCCATGAAGATCTTCTGTGGTACATTGGATTGTTCTTTACTATCCCTGGTCTACTAGGGTCTGAGCACCAGGCATTTGGTGTGAAATCGAGAGAGAATTCTTCCATCAACAGATCAATTAATCTGAATTTTAATACTTTAGTACTGGATCCTCTAACCCCAAATAACAAACCCACAGACTCAGCCACGGTGCTCAGTATGCAGCTAGCAATGGCTCCTACAAATAGGTGAACCATTTAGCTTTGAGGAATGTGACTTGGGGGAGTATGATTTATCAACTTTCCCTTAACCAAGAGATTAATCTCTCTGATTCTGTTTACTCATTTGAAAGGTGGTGAGGCTGCAGAATCCCTGAAGATGTTTCTCAGCTCAGAAACTCATGGCATCTAGAATTCTTGGTTAAGATGCTCCTGCATTGGACAACATACCTCGCCTGGGCAGAGGCTAGTGAGTTGATGCAGGCACAGGGCATGGGTGGAGAGATGTCCAAGGCACAGAGAGAGTGTGCAGCTGGAGCTGAGACAGTGGCTTCTTGAATGCCTTGGATAAAACGAAGCTTGGGCTGCCACCCAGAAGACCTTACCCCTCCCATGAAGGCAGAGGAGTTTAAGATCAGTTTAGCCAAAGATCAGGAAATACATATAAACAGATTCAGTGTCCCTCTGAGGAAAGTGGGCTGCCTTGTAAATCTGTAACATAAAACATGTTTGGGGAAATGCAAAGAGTTGACCCTGATGTAGTTGTCTCGGGGAGGAGGGATTGGACTCCAGGACTGGGCTCAATCTGTAATCAGTGGATTGTTTCAAAAGGAAAAATGAATGCAGTCAACATGACTTGGAAGGAGCCATCAGGAAACAGCTGCATCTGTCCTTCTACTAACTCAGCAGGACACCTTCTCTCAGCCAGCATGTTCTAATTGCATTACTGGGAGCTGTATTGGTCTCATCTCTCCTATTCAGCAAAGCAGCATTCCAATCAGGCGGGGAAACCATCGTCCCCAGGCCCCCACCATTGGTTCTCTTCCTCTGAGTGTGATGAGGACAACACTGGGTTGGAAAGAGAAGCCTTGGACTCTTAGTCCTGGCCCCACCTCTGGTAATAATAACTGAGATCTCCTGAGAGCAAACTCTGCTTCAAGCACTGTCTTAAATACTTTACACCCAATACCTTTTTGCTCCTTCCAATAATCCTTGAGGTATATAGTACCTCATTTTGCATATGAGGAAACTGAAGATCAGACATTTTCAACACAATGCCCAAGGTAACATAGAAAGAAGCAGGACTGGGCTTCAAACATCCAACTTGACTTCCGGATCTGTGCTACAACACTGTGCTATCGGGTAATCTGAACCAGGCTGATAAAGTCACAAATTTAAAAATAAATTTTGCTTTATTTTGTTACAAACAGACTATAGTGTTGTATACAAACCAGAAGACACAAATATATAAGAAGAATAAAACATCTCACCACCAGAAATGAACACTCTTAAATGTATGCTTAAATGGGTGATGTATACTTTCAGAATGTACATAACATGGTTTGATCTGTCACGCCATAACTTTTTATATTCAGCCGGTTCATATTAGTGTGTCTTATGTTCAAGGGAGTATGTTGGGCAGGCACTCTGTGTGATACTGGTGATATGAAAAGGTCATGTGCACCGACCTTCTGGAATCACATTCTAGGGGGGAGATAAAGGGAGAAAGACACAGGAAAGAGATAGGAAAATTTAAAGAACCCATTGGGACAACATATGAGCACGCAGGTGACCACGTGAAAAAGTGCAGGTGAAGACTGGGGTTTTCAGGGAATCAAAGAGGACACAAGACTTGAGCTGGAACCTAAAACTCTTGGCAGAAGACTGCTGGTTGATTATTAAAACAAAGGAGGTAGCCGTGAAGGTACTGCATTGGGAAGATGGTGCCGGGAAATATGCTGCCGAATGCAAAACAGCAGATTGCCAAACACTATGTATAACACAGTCCCATGAAAGAGGGATAGTACTTGTATACAAATAGGAAAAAATCCAGAAGGCTGCATACCAAACCATAAACAGTAATCTTTTTGGGGTGTGATGAGGTTGGAAGGGGTTTTTTAATTCATGCCCTTCTGTATTGTTCAAATACACTCCGACCACATGTTAATTTTGTAATTAAAAAAATGCAGATTATAAAAATAGTCTTTAAATGTTAATAATCTATAAAAATCTCTAAAATAGATTATAATTTATAAAAAATAATTGATAGGAGTTAGGTTGACAGAGAGAAAAAGTGAAGACATTTTGATAAAGGAGGGACCAGGGAGATAGGGATGAAAACTGCAGAGAAAGGATTAGGGATCAAATAAGAGGGTGGTAAGAGGGGAGGTTTTAAGTGGACTTGTTCCATTGAAACTCTTAGAATTTGTAGAATCAAGACTGTTCAGCAGACCCAACAGAACTAGGTCAGAGAAGCATCTTTCCCAAACTTTGTCTAAGCTACTCCCCAGATTGTCCATCCGTGTGGCCTTACTCCATGCCCATTTTACATTGCAAAGGGGAAAGGAAAAAACAGAAAGTTCGTGCAAGCAATAATGGAGCAATATAGTCTGGGGTCCTGGGAAGACTATGGCAAGCAATCTGGCGTCTCCATGGGCTCCCTGGCACACCGAGGGACAGGCACCTGGGTACCAGATGTGCTTGCATGTATGTGAGTCTCTGCTGATCCATCTGTGGCTCAAGACAAAGGCTTGGCTTTTGATCAGTGAGAGGAGATAGATTCATTGCAAAGTACAGGATAAGAAGTTCCAGAGCTGGAGCGTGAATAGACAAAGGTTCTCTGCTCTTTGTTTCGCTTTTATCTTATCTTCTGGGGCCTCTTGGAAATTTAGTGACGACTGTGCTTGTATCTGGGTTTTACCATTCTCCCCCCTCCCCACCTTAGCTTTGATAATTTGTTTAGATATTGCTTCCCTGCATATATGGAGTCTTCTGAAGCATCACAATTTTTCTAAGTGAAACGGAAGGAGAGAAGAGATGATGTGTAAAATGCAATAAATGGCTCGCATTTTGCTTTGTTTCTCATGAAATTGAATGCCATTTTCATTTCAAATGTAACTGTTTTCATGTGCTGAGAGTGGTTTAAACTCGCAAAGAGGATTCCTGCATTTTCATAGAGGGTTAGGGTGGGAGTGAGGGAAGGATGGTGATGGGGCTGAGGAGCCTTGAAAGCTAAGATCCTGGGAGTTCACCTCCATTTTTCCTTCTCGGAGATACTAACTTACAATGTAGCTTGTTAGGCTGAAGAAAAGAAAAAGGTTTCTTCATCATAACAACAGCAAATAAGTTGGTGGTAAGTATTCTAGAAATTTAATCAGGCCCTATTCCAATTTCATCTAAAGGGTATTGAAACCACCATCTGGGTGATGGACATACTCTTTCAGAGAAGCAAACAACTCTTTTTGCATAATTCGTTTACATGGGGGCCAAAAGATAGACCTGGTCTCCAAATTCCTGGGCTTTTATTTTATTCTTGAGGATCATAAAATCTACGGTCATCTCAGGTGAGGCACTTTAAAGTGCAGAACGTGGAAAAGGAACATCAGTAGTGGCCTTTCCATTTTACTAAGGGTTTACACGACCATCCACTTACACAGTCATCTCAACAGCCTTGTCAAGTTGGACTAGTATTATTGTCCTTGTTTTGTGACAGATGACAAAACTGTGGCTTTAAGATATGACTTTCCTAGATCACAAAGCCACTATGCAGTGGAAGAGGGAGTCAAAGCCAGGTTTTCTAGCCTCAAATCCTGTGTTCCTTCCTGCGAATCCATACCCTTTTCCTCCGGAGGAACATTTTTTCCTACCCTGTGCCATCCATGTAGATCAGAAAGCATAACTTCTGTAGTCCACCTACTTACCTCTAATGCTACATTTCTGAAGATGCTGATTAAAACCAAACTTCCTGCTCTCTCTGGGCATTCCTCTGGGTGATGTGTGGTCTTATTTGCACCATTCAGATTCCTCCCTTATGGTCTTTCACACCTGATAGGTAGTGACAGAGGATGGGGCTGGCAGATCCCAAAGGGTTGCTCTCTGTATAAACTCTTGGCAACCCCAGACTCAAGAGCCCCTCAATTGTCACACTCTACACACTTTAGGCCACCAATCCAAGTCTTCTCTGCCTTGCTCTTTGTTCAACTCTCTTGTCAAATAGAGAATACAATTGTAATATTTGTGATTGTTTAACTGACCACGGGCGCTTTAAGTGGGGGCTGCATGCTGGAAAGGAGTGGGCTACAGGAGGCAGGTGGACGCTTCTGTCACTTTCTTCATAGTTGTCTCCCACAGCATATACTGAATTTTAAAGAAATGGCTGATTTATGTGTCTGTCTTCCCTCTACAGGGTGAACTTGTTATACTCCTAGCTCCCAGCGCAGCCCCAGACACAGAAGCTTATAAACTGTACAAAGAGCACCATCTCTTCCAAGCTGTGGAAACAGGCAAAGTCAATAGAGGAGCAGTCCAATCCTGTTTTACCTCCACCACCATTTGAACTGCATTGCTAGCTTCATGCAACATAAGTTGCTGCTGCTGAATAACATTTATTAGATTTTCAAGGACTTTCAAAGTTGAGCTTTTGTGTCTCCATTAAAAGGGAAAAGGTGGCAGCCATGACAAATTTTACCTCCCATCTATTCCTCACAGAAAAGAAAATCTTTTAGGATAATATTCTTAGACGATGCAGTCAAATGCTGACTTAAAAAAAAATCTGCCATGAAATGCCCTTGTTCATAGAAATGGGATTTCACTGTCGCATTCTTACCATGGTCCTGAAAATGTGAATGAAAGAGGTTGTACATTTTCAAAAACCTAGAACAGATGTAAGGTTTTTCTCAATGTTTACATTTTCTCTGAACTGAAAATATATGACTATCTCTGCCCTTTTGTTCCTGCACGATGGCCCATGAATCAGAGTCACTCAATGTTAGCTATTTTAGAGGGCACCCCAAACCAGACTCATGGGAAGACAGTCTTTTATCGTTACTTTTCAGAAATTCCCACTCCCTATTCAGTCAGCTCTCTTCCGTATAATTATTTTCTTTTCCTTAGGAAGTATCACGTTTCGTATCAGGTTACAAGAGACAAGCAAGTCACTGGAGCAGGTGACTGGGTGGTAGACCCCGAGCTGGCCCATAGTCTTTTCAGATCTTTTTCTACAGTCCTTCTGTCCACCTTCTTTTCCCTTGCTAGATTAAATGGGGACTTGAGAAAGTCAAGAAATCTGAAAAGCTTGAATATTCACACATTCAGGAGAGAGCAAATCAAATGCACCAAGAAATGATAACACTCAGCTGGATCCCACTGAACTAGTTCCCGTTTGTGTATCTCCCTCCCCATTATTCCCCCCCCCCC